>CANUEY010042784.1:0-26751 GCA_948099555.1 Croton setiger
AAATGTTTATAGCTTTGTGAATGGTTAAGTTAATCCTTAGTAGGTTTAAAAGAAATGATGTTTGTAGAATAACATGCTTAATATGTGATTGGTATAGGTATGTACATATATAAATATATGCTTAAAAGACAAAAATTGGAAGTAACGTCATCTGACGTATGTTAAAAAAAAAAGAAAAAAAAATGGCCTGTTTTATGACATAGGATATTAGATAGAGGTGTTACAATTTCAAAATCATGGACATCTTGAAATCCAAGGCTATACAGATGCTGACTGGGCTGGGAGTCCAATAGATCGAAGATCAACGTCTGGGTATTTCACCCTTATGGGTGGAAATCTTGTAACTTGGAAAAGTAAAAAGCAAAAGGTCGTAGCCTTATCAAGTGCAGAAGCTGAGTTCAGAGGTATTGCTAGAGGACTAACTGAGGTACTATGGTTACAAAAAATGTTGGCAGAAATTGGATTTCCAGTACAAACAGCTAGCCAGCTTAAGTGTGACAACAAAGCAGCTATTAGCATCTCAGAAAATCCTGTACAGCATGACCGAACCAAACATATTGAAATAGACAGGCACTTTATCAAAGAAAAGCTAGAAGAATGAATCATCAGGCTACCATATATAAGGTTAGAGGAACAACTGGCAGATATATTGACTAAAGCAGTACCAGCCCGGGTATTCAACGATGTTCTTTCCAAACTGAGTATCTGTGATCCGATAGCTCAGTTTGAGGGAGAGTGATAAAATACAGAATCAGCAAAACAAGGAAAGAAGATCAAATCAAATCAACTGTTATTACATTATCAAATTCTTTATTACAAATCAGAATTGTGATAGAAATACAGTCAAAATAATAAAAAGCAGATCATCCACATTAACTGTGAATGATCTGCTTCTAATGTATAAATACAGAAGCTGTACACAGATTGAAGCATCAATAAAAAAACCAATTCCTTCAAATAACACTTTGTTTAACATGATGAAGGGAAGAAAATTTTTGAATGTAATGAAACTAGAATTAATATTTTTAATTTTTCTAAACTTTAAAAATTTGGGGACAAATTTTTTTGAAAAGAATGTGTGAATGATATAGGACCTAAATTGTAAATTTTGAAAATTTTCATGAGCGTGTAGATCCACCCCTCGTAAATTTTGCACAGAAAGTTGAGTGTAAAATTTCAAAGCTCATGTGGATTTATTTTCACATTAGTGTGAGTTATTTTATTTATTTCGGGTTTGTTATTATTTTTAGGATGTTCAAATTTTTTATTGAATATTAAATATTATTTTAATTAGCTTATAATTAAAGTAAGAGATTGATTTACTTTTTAATTAAATATTAGATTATTTATTTTTCTATTGAGATTATAATTCTTATTTCTTTATTAGATTAGGTTTTTATTTACCCTAATTATTGTTCTCTATAAATAGAGAATTAACTAAGATTTTGGCTTTGTGTTTCTTCCAAGATAGTTTATCATTCTTGTTTATCTTTCTGTCCATTCAAAAGACATTAATTAAACTCTTGAATGGAGTTTAAACATTATTTACCCCTTTCATGCTATTCCACATTTCTTTCAAGATCATTTATCATTCTCGTTTATTTTCTATCTAACCAAACATCATTTATTAAACTCCTACACGGAGTTTAAGCATTTCTTATTCCAATTCATAATTTTTCATTCTGCATTAGTTGGTATCAGAATTGGTTATCACTGGGCTATGAATATGATCCTGATTTGGACCGACACATCTACATTCTTGAGTTTATAGAAATATTAACAATCATGCGAGATCAACTTGCACACTTAATTTAACCATGGAGCAAACATGCGAGATAGCACACATGTTGGAAAAATTTAAGGACAAGCATCATCTTTATATGGCAACGTTAAGAGATGTAATTGCAGAATTAGCTTTGAAATTGGGTTGCAACCACTCCGCAAAAGTAGTAACACCAGTTATGGTGGATGGTGAGGATTTTAAAGAGAGCATCATAGAGAAAGAAGATGAGATTAAATTACCCTACACTAATTCTACTATGGAAAAAGGTTTTTGGAAAAGATTTTGCCGCAACTAATTCTATTATGGAAGTTAAGATCAAAGATGAAAATGGGTGGTTGATGAAGGGAAGAAAATTTTGACATTGATAAAATTAGGATTAATAATTTTTTTAATGAAATTATTGATTTTATTTGCCCTAGTTTTCAATGGATTCAACTTTGTTGATTTTTAAGGAGAATATTAAGATGTTGGATTTCACTTTGATAGATTTGATGTTTCCTTCATAAAGTAAGATGACTTCAATGTTTAAAATTTCACAATTTGAGGGCGAATTTTTTTCAGAAGAATGTGTGAATTATACGGAACCTAAATTGGGAATTTTGAAAATTCCCATGAGCTGCCTAGATTCCACGTCCTGTGGTTTCTTCACAGAAAATTGAGCAAAATTTTCACTGCCCCTGTAACGTTTTCATAGGCTGTGATTTTAAGTACCAATTTTTTTATTTACTTTGGGTTTATTATTATTTTTGGGCTATTTATATTTTTTTATTGAATATTAGATATTAATTTAATTAGATTATAATTAGGGTAAGAGATTTGTTTAGTCTTTGCTTAAGTATTAGGTTATTTATATTCCTATTTAGATTTGTTTAGTATTAGTTTTTTATTTACTCTAGTTATTGTTTTCTATAAATAGAGACTTAACTCAATATCATAAGAATTTATTATTTGTCTTTTGATTTTCTTTTAAAATCATTTATAATTTTTATTTATCTTTTTGTCCAATCAAATGTCATTAATTAAACATTTCTTATTCCAATTTATAATTTTACATTCTGCCTCAAACAACTTATTAATATAAAGTAGGGTCTTAAAGAGGTATCCCATCAAGAGATAACCTCCAGTCGGATTGATACTAATTTTAGTTATGCCTGCTTAAGAAACTAAATCTGATGCATACTTGGCTTGAGGAATATAATAACTAATTTAATTATGAAAAACTTTAAGACTAAAAATATAACTGAGATAACCCAAGCCTTTCATTTAAAAATTTTGGTTAAGTATGGCGGAACAAAATGGATTTTTATCCATGGTTTCAACATTTATGTTGGCATTTTCACAAAATTGTTATTTTTAATTTAATAATTAAACATATAATAAATATAAATTTTATCTAATAAAAAAAAAAAACTTTATTGCTTATATAGTCTTAGAAAAATCAAACCATACTCTATAGAAAGGAAAATACCCACAACATTCACAAATGTTAAAAAAAAAATCAATTCAAGATTTCTTTTATGCATGTGTTAGATTTTCTTGAGAAAATTTGCTTAAATATGTAATATTTTATTATATAAAAATTTGTGTGAATACATATATAATCGATTTATATTTGAGTTTTTTATATTATTATATTTAAAAATGATATTGTTTAGTAATTACTACGTATGCATGGTATGTATAATAATCAATAATTATGAATTTTTTAATGGTAAAATGCAAAAGTCGTTATTACTAACGGTATATAGTTATGTAGCTTGCACATATCTCGGGTACATATAATTTTACTTAAATTGGAGAAAATTAAGAGTCTTCATAAAATGGTCAAATGCTTCATTGATCTTATACATGCCATAGCATAGTTAAGGAAGGACTTAAAAAAGGTTAATATGGATGAATCGGTGTAGATATTACTAATACGAGCAATTTGAACCATAGTAAAGTATTAAAAATTCAGCCATAATCATAATACAAATGATAAAACTTGTGACTATAGTTAAATTTTAATCCAAATTTAACATAAATAACTTGAACTATTCATCTGTTGTTTGAACCACTTTGCGTATCGGACGGATAATACACTAAATAAATAAAAACATGAAAAGACAGAACAGACGAGGATTTCTTAACGCAGCTGAAAAACGAAGAAACAGTATAATTTACAAATTAGACAGTAACCATTAACCCCATATACCACGCTATTCTCACACCCCATATATATAATTTCGTCAACGAAAAAATTTACCCATATCCTGATTGATTATGCTTCGATTTTTATCTGGTTAGCTTAATCAATTGAACCCAAACAGCAAAACCCATAAATTTTTTAGTTCATTTTTAGCTTATTTTGGAGGAGGAGGATATGGAGTTTAGAAGGAGGGGTTTTAGCGTTTGTTTAGGGTTTTTGTTGATGTATTTGATGGTAAGTGGTTGTGTAGCTAGATTTGTGGTGGAGAAGAACAGTTTGAGGGTGACATCGCCGGATAAAATAAAAGGAACTTATGATAGTGCTATTGGGAATTTTGGGATACCTCAATATGGGGGAAGTATGGCAGGAGTTGTGACTTACCCTAAAGATAATCAAAAGGGATGCAAGGAGTTTGATGATTTTGGGGTTTCCTTCAAGGCTAAGCCTGGAGCTTTACCCACTTTCGTTTTGCTCGATCGTGGAGGTACCATTTTTTTTCCCCAGTAATTTATTTGATTGATCTTATGTATTTCAATCGTTATTGGTGTTGTGAGTCCCGTTTTGCTAATTTTTCTCCATAATTTGCTCGTTGCTCTTTTTTAGCGAACGCAGATGTGAAATTTTTTTACTTTTTTCTGTTTTCAAATTTCTTTATTTTGATCCTACTTCTGAATTTTTAGCAGTAAGTATTATTTGTGTGTTCGTTTGATTTGAAATTCAAGATATATTTAGTTCCCTTCTCCCCTTTGGCTTATTGGAGAATTGTGTATATATATGCTTTTGGAGTTCAGTAGCATTTCTTACTTAGCTCGGGGCTTCAAAAGCTAATTTGGATCAGCTTTTGTGACTTCTACATTCTTCCTGGTCAGTTGAAGAGTTTTTAGGATATTTTTTGGTTCAGAAAAACTTGACAATTTATGTCTCTCTTAGGCTATTTTTACAGAGCTGGTCATTCCTTCTACTTCAGTATTTGTGAATTTCATGGGTCAATAACAAATTTTGGAAACTACGAGTAGTTATGTGAGTGATAATGAAATCATGCATGAAGCCTTTGATGCTATGTCTTACACTCTTACTCAAGGTCTTTGCTTGATGCCCTATGTTCATATTGCACTTCTATTTGTTCCAAATCATGAGAGATTCAGATTTGGACTCTTCAACCTTTCTTTGGAGTGTATCTGCTTCTTTCTTATCAATATTAGATTCCTGTAATTAGTTTCAACAATCCTCTTCACATACAAGTTGATGTGAATAAGATCATTTATCCTGCATATATCTAGTTTGTGATCAACTGATTTAGTATTACTTGCTCAATGAAGGTTCCTTAAAGTTTTGATTCTGTGCCATCTTATTGATGGATGAATGGATTTTTGTTCTTTTTTCAGATTGCTTCTTTGCTTTGAAGGTCTGGAACGCCCAGAGGGCTGGGGCCTCAGCAGTACTTGTTGCAGATGATATTGTGGAACCATTAATAACTATGGACTCTCCTGAAGAAGATGGTTCATCTACAAAATATATTGAGAACATAACTGTACCTTCTGCACTTATTGAAAAAAGCTTTGGTGAAAAGTTAAAGAAATCAATAAACAGTGGGGACATGGTGAATGTGAATCTTGATTGGAGAGAAGCTGTTCCACACCCTGATGATCGTGTGGAGTATGAGCTGTGGACCAACAGCAATGATGAATGTGGGGTTAAATGTGATATGTTGATGGAATTTGTGAAAGATTTTAGAGGTGCAGCACAGATACTTGAGAAAGGTGGTTACACCCAGTTCACGCCACATTATATAACCTGGTATTGTCCCCAGGCATTCACCTTGAGCAAGCAGTGCAAATCACAATGCATAAACCATGGAAGATATTGTGCTCCTGATCCCGAACAGGATTTCAGCTCAGGTTATGATGGGAAAGATGTTGTTATTGAAAATCTAAGGCAACTCTGTGTTTTTAGAGTTGCAAATGAGAGTAAAAAACCTTGGTTGTGGTGGGATTATGCTACTGATTTCCAAATTAGATGTCCTATGAAGGAGAAAAAATACAACAAAGAATGTGCTGATGGTGTTATCGGAACCCTAGGTAAGTAGTCTCTCTCTGTGTATATTTGTTATGGGGAATACTATACAAAGTCACATGTTAATTTGTTTTTCTGACATCTGACAGGGCTTGATATTAAAAAGGTTGAAAAATGCATGGGAGACCCAAATGCTGATTCTGCTAACCCAGTTCTGAAGGAAGAGCAAGAGGCCCAGGTGTCTTGTTTCTATACTAAAGAATTAACAATATTCATACTTCTATTGACTTAATTTGTCATGTGATGCTACCCTGTGACTTTTTGAAAGTTATGTAATAAGTCATGCATAGTTTCCTGACAAAGTTCTTCTTGCAGATTGGGAAAGGATCAAGGGGTGATGTGACAATATTGCCTACTCTTGTTGTCAACAATCGACAATATCGAGGTCTGATACTATGCATGGATAAGAAACAACTTTATTTTTTGTGGAAAAAAAGAAAAATTGTTCAATTTCTTTGATCACATGCATATACTTCCAGGGAAGTTGGAGAAAGGAGCTGTTCTGAAAGCCATATGTGCTGGTTTTGAGGAAACAACTGAGCCAGGTGTTTGTTTGAGTGGTGGTAAGTTTCTTATTCTCGTTTGACAGATCTAGCAGGTAACACTGGGTCATCAGTTTGATGCGGAAAAAAAAAAAAAATCAAGTTGGCGGTGTCGGATAAATATTAAGTTTCCAGTCTTGAGATGTCCTGTAAATATACATGAGGGCTATATGTAGATCACCTTTCTAGACCATGACTTCAATGCAGATATTATTGCTTATTTATTGTGTCATGTGACTTGTTATTCTTAACTTGAGTTTTTGATTTGGGATTCCTTCTGAGCAGATGTTGAGACCAATGAGTGCTTGGACAATAATGGGGGCTGCTGGCAAGACAAAGCAGCAAATATTACTGCTTGTAAGGTATGGATGAAAGCTTGCTTTGAGGCAGTTTTGTGCATTATGGCAAATGAGATTTTCGTAGCCTATATATTCCATGTTTGACAGTAATTTATATTTACAGGACACATTTCGCGGGAGGGTGTGTGAATGTCCCCTGGTTGATGGTGTTCAGTTCAAAGGAGATGGTTACAGCCACTGTGAAGGTGATGCTAATTTTTCAACTTTTTACTAATTGTTGGTCCGTAACAAGTGAGATTCTTTTCAAATGGTTATAGTGAACTTTTGCCTTCTGCTATCAATGTTTCGAATAATTTTTGTTAAGAAGTGCAGTTTTTAATGGGAAAATAACTTGAAATACATTGTTTTATTTTTATTAACATTTCAAGTTAGAACTTAAATGGACAAAAGGAACAGAAAGATGGTGCCATGTTATACAATCTATTATTAAAGACACTAAATATGCATCTGAAGTTTCTGGGTGGTTGTTAGCTGAGGACTAACTAAGAAAAGTTAATTATTCCCAAGTGAGAATTTATTCGTCTACTGACACCTTTTTTTTTTTAATAACCTTACCGAGTTGATTAATTACAATATGTCAAATCAGTTGCTTTCAACTCATTATTTGGCTCCTAAGCACCTACTGACAAAGAGCAACAAGTTATAAACAAGTCTATTGTTTAAAAATGCCTACCACCTCTTCATACCAGAATTTGTGCCTTGATTCCTGTGATATTTAATTTGTGCAAAATATGAAAAATCATTTTTTTTTGTGTATTATTTATTTATTTATTTTTTTTTGGGGGAGAAAAACCTACTGCATTCTACAAGAGAAGTACTGGGGCATTGGTGAGGGTGATCCATCATACCATAAAATCTTGGTTCGTGTAGACTTTTACTACTTGACTATCATTATGAACCGGTGGTACATTAATTGGTGTTTCTGGTCAACGGTTTGTTACCCTGCTTCATTGATCTCGGTAGAGATATTAAATTATGCTTGTTGATTTAAGTTTGAGACTTTGATGTCGTGTATAGATGACTTCACGTGCATTGTAATTAAGGTGGCTTATGTATTTATTTATTTTGTTTGTGCTTGAAACTGGAGAACATGATATGTTTGTGGGATGCAGTTAGTGGACCTGGAAGGTGCAAGCTAAACAATGGAGGCTGTTGGCATGAATCCCAAAATGGACATACATTCTCTGCTTGTTCGGTTTGTTATCTTTCAAATTCTCCAATTCTTTTGGTCTCAGTAAATAGATGTGTTTTAGCTTCTAATTTTCCCTGCAAACAGGACACCAATGGTGGTAAATGCCAATGTCCTCCTGGGTTTAAAGGTGATGGTGTGAAAATTTGTGAAGGTAAATCATACAAACATTGCAATCTTTGCTACTTCTTTTACAGGATCTGGAAGAATAATTCAAAGTAACCTGTTTTCTAATAGAGCATAAATTTGAAAATGCATGGAATATTTGCAATGCTTTAGATTTTTTTACTCTTCAATAGCATTCAGTCAGGGCGCTGGTTTTGCTTCCACTAGAGACTTTTTTGTTTGATTTGCATTTTACTCCTATAATGGGCGGGGAATTATTTCACATTGCCTGGTGTATTAATTAGCACTTACGCTGCACTAGTTGGCCTTGCAAAGTGGTCCTTTTGCATGCAATAAGGTCTTGTATGATTCTTTCACAAAACTAAAATTCACAGTTCAGGTCTACCTTTATTTTGGATTTTTTTTTTTTTTTTTTATCCTGCTTCCTTGCATACAATTGATTTAAGATGCTACATTTGCAGAGTATTTGTTTTTATAAAAATGATTTGAATCATAAGCCTGTGTCTATGTCAACGTGATTGTGTTTGCACCTTTGCAATTGAAGTTTGTCTTGGATATTGTGAATTCAGTCCTGCTTGCCGTTATCTCACTTTTCATCATGCAGATATTGATGAATGCAAGGAGAGAAAAGCCTGCCAATGCCCTGAATGTAGCTGCAAAAATACCTGGGGTAGCTATGACTGTACTTGTAGTGGAGACCTTCTGTATATTAGAGACCATGATACCTGCATAAGTGAGTTCAGAAACTGTAACTCTATACAAGTCTGTTTAGAAATCCTAAATGTTGTTGGTGTTTATTTTGTTTACATGCTTTGAGTAATGGCAGGTAAGAGAGCAACAGAAGTGAGGTCAGCATGGGCTGCATTTTGGGTTATTTTGATAGGCTTGGGAATGACTGCTGGAGGAGGTTATCTGGTCTACAAATACAGATTAAGGGTAAATTTGGTGTCATTTTTTTTTATCTTCATTTCTGCTTGGTTACAATTCACATTATACATCTAATTGATCTGCTCATATTTGGAATTATCCAGTATCATTTTAACTTTGGCCTTTATGATTGCCATGAGGTCTCAAAGTTTTATGCTGCTTAGTGTTTAGATCTGTACGTTCTATTGGCCTCTGAATTACTGTTAGTCTGTCCATGAACATTATGAGCAAACCCTGTATTAAACATTTCCGGAGCTATGATTTTATTATTGATGCAATCGTAAAGTCTTTGCTCACAACAAGAATGTTGCAAGGTATAAAGCATAAAGAGCAGCTTCTTAATGCAAATAAAGTTGTGATAACTGACTGTGGTGTGTAGATTTCCATTTCGAGACCTTATTCATGGCCTTTCTTGGTATCATATATTACTTTTTTCATTATACTTGGTATTCCATTTTATGCTGATAGTTTGTTAACGACGCAAAACATGTGAAGGGAGAAATGGAAACTTGTAATGAATAGGTTAAACAATTTTCTGCTATTGCAATTGTATATGATTAACTGCCTTTTCTGGGTCCAACTGTAGCTTGTAGATATGGAGTTTAGTCCTAATTAAAAGGCTATTACGATCCTTAATATCTGGGGTCACGTACTAGGCCATTTAAAGCGTATCTGCAATTTATTTTATTTAATAGAGCATGAACCCTAGGAAGTTTTTTTGGATCAACATCATAGTGGAGCAATTAATTATACAGTCTGTTAACGTTTTTTCTTATTTTGGCAGTCATACATGGATTCAGAAATCAGAGCTATCATGGCACAGTACATGCCACTGGATAGTCAAGCAGAAGTTCCAAATCATGTCAACGATGAACGTGCATGAAGATGGTAAATTCCAATTCTGATTGATATTTGATATTTCAAGGATTCGGAGTGATGCAGGGTGATGTTTGAACCAAACCCATCACTACCACAAGGATGGCGAGACTGAATTTTTATGTCTGTAATGTAAATGAACAATAAAGAAGTGCAGCGTAGTACTACTTGTTCCATTTACTGAACTGAACCATAACATGCTTAACAGTTGCAGTAGGAATTGAATTTGAGGCTAGTTGCAAGGGATTTGGCTGTAACGTCTCAGAATTTTCGTTCCCATCCCTATGATCTGGCCGCGTAATTTATGTTGTGAGTGATTCTGTAATTCATTAGAGCTGTTCAGATTGTTTCTTTTGACTTTTGATAAGCAGGCCTCATATTTGAAGTAGTTCCATATGATGATAGAAAGATTGTATTCTTTTACCATATGCCTGTAGATCACGGATTTAGCGCTGGTGAATTACTGGTTTTTTTGTATCAATGCCATGATCATTTCCTAATCTTGGGTTCCAGGATGCAACGCGCATCTCTGATCCTATGGTTGTCTAGTTGAACTACTAAGCTTATATCATGCAAACCAACTTGGCTAGAAATGAACGTCTGTATGTTAATCATCGATATTAATTACTGTGTTCCTTTTATATAGGAAAAATTGAATTTTTTCCTATATGTGATTGACTTCATATTTTAAGAATAGTCATTTATCATTTCAATATGTGAATTAATTAGGTTCTTCGTTTATGGTTAGGTTAAGGCAAAATAGGGTGAATATTAGATAAGGCCAAAATAGTGAATGATTAATCCTAAAATTAAACCCAAAAAATATATAAAAAGAAAGAATGAAAGGAGGGAGTAACTTTTCTTTATTTATTTAATTTTGGCTGATTTTTTTTTTTTCTGACTTTAATAGTCCTTGTGTATGATACAACCAAATGGCAAATACTTAATTATTTGAATAGCTGATAAGCAAATATTTTGATCCATAATAAAGTCTCAATTTTTGGAAAAAATTTGTATGGCTATAATGAAGCTTCGTCAACGAACATTCATCAAAGGAAGCTTCGTTTCGCTGGAGATCGTTTCATTTGACTTGAAACAGATTAAAGAAAAGTGCCAAATATATTAAGCATGTCCACTTTTGCTTTTGGTTCTTTTAAGTTGTTGCTTTTATTTTATTTTTTTTAGTTCTATTATTTATTTTATTCATATATGAACTAAAAACTGAGATATTTGCACCACAGCAACAAATTACGCGCTTCATTAATTTCCAATTTGTCAAAGCAACAACATGATTTTTTTTTTTTTGTCTCTTGTCTTAATTAAACCAATATATAGAATGTCATTAACATTATTTTAGTATAAAAAAAAATTGTAATTTGATATATAATATTGTTATTCAAAATCCAACCCGATCCAGTCCATATCTCTAGCTCTTTAATTTCATCTTGGTATAACAAGTTTCATATCAAGTCCAATGTCCATTCCATTGTAAGCGATGGGTGCATACATCCATAGATCATCAGAGCTTAGCAGCTAAACATTATACAAAACAAAAACAGAAGTATAAGAATTTGTATACTTGAAACAATTTTAATTCTTTTATGCAATTATTACAGATTCTTACCTTAATTTGGAGTTGCAAGAACTTTACATAATGAACTGCTTCTTCAAGCATTGTACTAATATCAACCTGTCATTCCAGAGAAACTCAGTTCTGTTATTTTTTCAAGAACAGTCAATCCTGAATATTTATGCAGATTTTGATGATGATGATTTACCTTTGTTCCATTAGGAACAAGATTCTGCAGAATTCGAAGTCTCTCATTTATCCTTTCCCTTCTTTTCTGCAACAAACAAAACTTGTATTTTACCAAATTGTTTCTGTTGTTGAATCTGTAAGCTAAAGTGATAAAGAAGCAACTTCTTACTCTTGCATAGAGGCTCTGGGGATCGGTGGCCGCGCCTCTGCTGGCTCTTGTTTTGCCATTCAAGTTGACTGCTGGTGTCCCTTTTGAGCTCATTCCTTCATGGGACGCATTAGAATCATCCTCCGAGTAACATGTGCTCGAAGCAGGTCCTGCATTGCTTCCTTCATCATTGTTGCTCAGCTTCTTGCTTTTCTTCATTCTCACATTACTCTTGTTCTTTTGACCCTGCAATTTTAAAAATCACATCATTAGGCTCCCGCAGAGTTTATATCATCTGAACTAACAGTCGCTCGCTAGAGTGTACCATAAAATATAATTGGCATCATTCGAATTCAATTATTATACATATATATACTCACATTTTTTGTACTTTGCAATCTTTTTCTTGAAGTTACTTGTAGAGTAGTTATTTTTTCTTCCGCGGAAGGTTGAAGAACAAACGTTTCTTGTTCTTTCTGAACAAGGTCATGTACATTTTCATGGCTGGTTTCTTGGTGATTGGAGCAATCATCGGCTTCGACAAGATACGAGGCAATCACATCTCCAATACAATTAAACTCCATGACATTGTTAATATGAGAATCACCAAAGTAGTAACTTTCCTGACTTGTGCTAGGAAACAGAAAGTTACTACAATCACTATAATTATTACTACTACTTCCTTGTGAAAAGTTACAAAAATTGCTAACAATGGTTGAGGAATTATCATGGCCAGACCACGAAGAATTCGAATTTTCGAAACAACTATCTATATGCGCCATGAAATTGGCTTCTTCTTCATTTGTAAAAATCCCACTAAGTGAACTCCATTCTCCTTCAATGGATAATCCAATTGAATCCATTTCTTTATATTTTTGCAGAGAGTTAAAAAAGAAAAGTTTTCGATGCTTGAAAAGAAAAGAATGATTACGAAAGGTATTTATAGGAATCAAAATTGAAGAAGTTGATTAGACTGCATTTCTTATTGTTTCATTGTAATCAATTCCAATACAGCTCATTCGAAAGACAACCAATTATGGAACTAAAATAATATGTATATTAATATGCAATATATTCCTTTTAGTAGCTTCATTTTAATTAATAGATTTGCTAAAACACACATGAGAAAAATTAAAGATTAGAAGACTTGATAAACTATGCATTCATGGGAATATTTGTTTTTGTCTTATTTAGAACTTTTGGAACCTTCCACTTTTTCACTCAATAAAGTGATTAATTTTTTGCCTAAACTAAACTGAATGAAAAAAGTATGTTTTTTCAGATCATATAATTGATTAATGGATACTCTATCCTTTCCTCATATTTTATCTTCTATTTTGCACACAAAAAAATTCTATTATATTTGATTTTTCATATTCTAATAATTGAAGTTACCTGTCTATTTCTACTAGAAGATTCATCCATCACTGTTCGATGTATGATCTGAGTCGGACTTTGTTAATGTAAGAATATAATAAATTTCTATATGAAACATTACAAAGAGTATAACTTTATAGCAGAAATAATAAGCTAAAAAGGAATAAAATATCAATAGCAATAAACATAATTCTTGGCTAAAATTAATTCCTATAATTATGGAAAGCATGATTCTACAAATCTTTGCTATTTACTGCTAAAGTCAATAGTTAATACCAACAACTAATATTGGTTTATTAGGATTAGAGTTGTTTGGATTAATCATTTTGTCGAACTGCGTTCCTATTGAATCAAACTGTAGCGAATCGGTCTTGAACCAATCCCCTAAGAACCAATTAAGTTTTATCAATTTTATGAATGTGAACCGTGCCAGAACCGAGGGACCAAATTGCCAAGACTCAAAAACTTTTTATAAATATTAAAAATATATATTTTAGCCGAAATCAACTGTGATTCAATTGGCCAAACTGTTGAAATTAGCCTTGAACCGAACATTGATGAATAGTAAATCGATCCCGAACTATGCATGAATTGTGTGACTACGATTGGTTCAAGGGATTCATGAACCGTTGGTTCATAGCTCCGAACTAAATCCAACTGTTGCTACCTCTAAGCGGAATGAGATATTAGGACTCTTAATCATGGTTAATCATTCAACCTAATGAGCTAGATTTAAAATTGAAAATTGAGGAAGCATAGAATTGTTTAATTAATCTGTATAAGAATAAAAGTGGAGAATGATGTTAACTTTTTTTTTTTTTTAAATAATTTACTCGGTACGGCTCTATATTAATTCGGATCGTCCCAGATGCGTACTAAGCGAACAAAAACTGATACTAAAAATTGCTCTATCCCGACTTCATAATTAATGGATGAGGTGTTGAACCAGCTCGCCATCCCTCCTGGTGATTAATGATTTTACATTTTAAGGTAGTGGTAAAGTAGTGAGACAGGGATTTGGTGAATTGATTGGAGGATAAAGGAAAGAGAATGACATCTGGCAAAAGGGAGACGTTGAATATGAATAAACAAAGAAAGACATATCTGATATTGGACGGCTGATAATGATCATAGAGATTAGAGAGTCGTTTTTAGCTTTTTGACATTCTTTCTGTATAAACCAGACATTATCAGTTTACTGGATTCTTTTGTCTCCTTCTTAATTCTTTTAAACCTACCAAAACTTTTATGTTTCACTAGTAACAGTTCAATATCCGGACATAATAGTGAACTTTTATTGTACGACAACTCCAAATTGATTAGCATATTAAAAGGATGATTAACTTCGTTTAGTTGTTGCATTACATACCACAATTAACTAGTATTGGTTCATTTAGGTAAAAGTTTGAATTTAACCATGCTAAGTAAGAATCTATTTACTATTTAATTATTCCCTTGAATAGGATTAAACTAGTTGACTTCCGGCCGAATCCAGCGCTATCAAGATCGTCGGTCGAGTTCCGGTAGCCACTGTATGTGCCATTCAAAGTTCAGTTGACGGTCAATCTCCAATTTTTACAGAATTTTTAACGCCTTTTTCGTCGCCTTCCGGTGACCCTGTGGCCACGATTCTCATTCAAATGACTCAACTTATAGAGCTCTTTCAGAATTGGTATAGCTTAGTCTTTTTTTGTGGTCGTTTTCCGGTGGATACTTTCCGATGAGGTGGAAATTAGGTAAGAGTGGTGGCTAAGGTTTCATAAGGTTAGAGAAGATGAAAGTGACAACGCTAAATTTCAATAGGTTTCAATAATAATTAGTAAACAAAATTGAATAAGGTCCAATTAGAATTATTATCATTAATAATCAATAACATTCAGTAAAAAAATAAAAAATTAAAAACACACTAGAAAATATAGAAAAAAAAATTCAAAATGCATTTTAGAAGCTTAAACGGCATTTTTCATGATGGGATGTTACAAAGGCGAAACCCTATAACTCTTGTAGAATTCTGAACGAGTTTTTTGAAAATTGGTCATAATATTCGTTCTGACACCCGTAGTAAAAGCTATGACCAAAACTGTTTCTACTGATTAAATACAAATTGATGACGAATTACATACATTCAATAGAAATTAGTAGAAATCAACACAACTCTGTAGAATGAATCGAAACCAGTACAAATCATTAGAAATCAATACAAATTAGTAGCATGAATAATAATTAGTATGATGAATACAAATGAATATAAATCAATAGAATTGAATATAAAATCAATATAAAGAATACAAATTAGCATCAGTATTAGTATAAATCAATAAAAATTAGTATAAAATTAGTATAAATCAATACAAAGAATAAAAATTCTTATTAATCAATAAAAATTATTAGAAATCAGTAGTAGAATGAATATAAATCAGTACAAATCAATAATTCCTACAATTCAGTAAAATGTAAATACAATTCAATAATTCCAATACAATTTAGCATCAGTAAATTGCAATATAATTCAATAAGTTTCAATACGATTCAATAAGTTTCAAAACAATTCATTAAGCTTCAATATCATTTAGTAAACTTCAATAGAATTCAGTGTCAGTAAATTTTAATACAATTCAATAATTTTCAATACAATTTAGTAAACAACATGTCATCTTCATCTTTAAACCTAGCCGTTGCTGGTCACCGGAAAAAATCAACGGCAACATCATCAACCGAACCATACTGGATCTAAAATAGCTGGATAAGGCGAGTCATTTGACACCAAAACCGCTGCCATAGGGTCACCGGATGCTGGTGACAACTCGGATGGAAAATTCTACAAAAATTTTACTTTTTTCGATGAGCTTACTTTGATCGGGAGTGCGGTGACTACCAATAACCGATCATCATGATCTTTATGGCGTTGGACTCGCTGAAACAACAGCTACCAACTTGTGGGATGGGTGCCAGCTCTGGTGGCCAGAGATAATGGCGGTGACAGCTTGAAGTTGTTGCCGGAGGTGGACTGCGAGCTACAACTCTACATTAGTTTGATTTTGATTTTTTTTTTCAATTTTATTTTTAAAAATAATAATAATAATAAAAATTAAAAAACTGAAATAGGGATACATATGTAAAAACATTTGAAATGTGCTATATTTTTAAGTATGAAACTCTAAGTGTTATATTTTTAATAAAAAACTCAAAAGTGTGCTAAACCATATAAATTCTCTACAAATTATCTTCAGACACCCAAAGTAATGCAATAGCAGCTCAAATAGATCATTGCCACAATTTGGTGTGAGCAAATGAATCGACGAATCAAACTAAATTTTTGGTTAATTGACTAGTTCGGTTCAATTCATAATTTCTAAATGTCGAAATTGATAACTTTCCATTCTGTTTTGGCTTTCTTGGTTAATTAATCAAACTAAATTGCCTCTAATTGTGAAACTACTGTCGTTTAGAGAGCAACCCTGAAACTAAATTGCATGCAAATCCCTTTTTATTTCAAAAACATTTTTCTTTCCTTTTTATCAAAGCGGTGATAAAATCTTTTTGGTTAAGTGTGTGCTTAATTAGTTAGTCTTAGAAAATGGTTTTAGAATCACCATCTATTATGAGAAAAAAATTTTAATTTCTTTGAAATACAATTCTAATTAACTCTATTCTAAGTGATAAAGCTTTTGGTCTCGAACTTAAGATTCTAGGGAAAGGAATAAGTTATGTCGTTTAAGAGTTTTGTCTAAACGAAACCCGAATTACTTAGACTCACCTAAGGGCTTTATCTTTCTAAATTCATTTTATTAAAAGAATCAAGTTTTATTTATTTTATTAGCCAAGGAGACCCCTAAACTAATTGGAAGTAAATCAATCGCGGTAATTTGACAATCATAATCAATTGTTGGAAAATTAAAACATTCATTCATCCATTCAAAATAAAGCATTAAAAATAAAATAATTATTACAATTAGTCCTAAACAATTTATATTCTACCCATTTAACCCTTCTATTTCCGTACCCAAACCTAGGTATGCACAACACTAACCTTGATTCCCTTATTTAAACACTAGCATTTATTTAAACACTAGCATGCAAACGGAAATCCCTAATCACATTTTAATCCATATCATTCATTTCCAAATCAAATATGTCATAATCAACCAATCATTTATTAATTAAACAATATCCAAACATGCCACATAAACTATACATATTCACATATGTATAATCTAAATGCATTTATCTAAAATGGCAGGCATATTCTTACTAAAGATTTAATGACATCTAATCACTTGAAGGACTTACTAAGCCTTTCGGCTATTAGAGTCGAAACCTGTGCCGCCATGACACAGAAGAGTACCACGACAAACCCCTTAGAGAATCTGGTCACAACAAACGATCCCGAGTACAAATCTAGCCCTGGCAGCACTGTTCCTAAACTTTTTAAGGCTTCAGAATCATCATTTTTTTAAAGAGTCCATTATTCATGTTTTGGGGTCTTAAAGTAGGTTACATCTGAAAAGATCTAAAGTGGAATATGTTTATGCAATAAATAATAAGAGAGAGAAAAGAGTTGTACTTAGCCCTCAAGGGACTTAGAAGCTTTCAACCCATAAGAGGATGGCCACCAACAAGTGTTCTTCCTTCTTCTTTTAAACCACACTCAAACCCAAAACCCACTACCTTCTTGTATTGAAAATAAGGCTATGTGAGAGATCCAATCCAAGAATGGATAAAAACCCTCAAACCTCAAGTGTTTCTCCTTTTTTATTGGCCTAGAATCCCACTTGGAACCTGAGAATCTCCTTTGGGAAGAGACAAGACCTAGAATAGTAAGTTTATTAACCTAAAATGGCTAAGAACTCCTACTTGACGGCAGGAAGGCCAATATTTATTGTACTTTTAGAAAATGACGCTCTAGACACATGAAATTCTAAAAAAAATTTCCTTTCCAAAAATAATTATGTGCCTCCAGAGGCAAAGATGTGTCGCCATGGCATAGTGACGTTAGCATGACATGGCCCTTCGTGCTCCCTAAGAAAAGTACTAGTGTTGCCGTGATAGAGTATAGTGCCGCTGGCACACGTTGTTGTGTTGTTGCGATATTATTCTTCACCAATTTATGTCGATTTTCGGAAACACACAAAAACGTGCTGAAACTTATCGAGAACCTTTTTGAAGATGCCAAAGGCTTCCTACAAGGTTACCATGCGTAGTCAGGTGAAGTTAGAAAAGAATTTTCCTTCAATGAAATTGATTTTACCGCAGAACGCCAATTCTGCGAGCAGAAAGCTATTAGTACCAATCAGATCGATTTTTGATAAGTTTTGAAAGTTTCTATATGCGCATGACTATTAAGTTTTAAGAAAATAATATCAAACCTTTTAAAAGCACATTTGTGAAGTTCGGAAGAAAAATTGATGATCTGTGAAAGTCCATTCTGGGGGCTTATAAGTCGGTTCTCATCATTGGAATTTCATTTTTGGAGAATAAAAAACGAGCATTAACATAAATATATAAATACATATACTTAAGAAAAATTATCAAAAGTATTATAATTTGCTACTTCTATTTAAAAAAAAAAAAAATAGAACTTTGAATTTCATATTTAAAAATATAGCACTTTTACTTCAATTATTATCATTTAAAAAAATAAAAAATAAACCTAAAAACAATCCATATTTCAACAACTGTCACTGACAACCACTTCAAGTAGCTGTTGTCGCCATCTCTGATCACCACTACAAAAATGCGCCCTACTAGGCAGAAGCTGAAATTCTGGCTAACATTATGTAGTCAACTTTGTCATCATCAGTTGTCGAAGGAGCTGTCACGCACCGGTCAAAGAAGCTGATCGAAGGAAAACTCCATTTTTTTTCAAAACTTTTTAGCAATTTTTCATCAAATTTCAGCAATCCTGTGGCAACAATTTTCGTACCAAGCAACTTACCTTCTATACCTCTTTCAAATCTGGTATAGTTTGCTCAGTGATGTGATCCTTTTTCGGTGGTTAAAAGAGAGAGAAATCAGACCATTTTTAACTTTTTTTCGTTGTATATGGTGGAGTTATGAGAAAATAAGAACATTTTAAAATTTATAAGTCAAGAATTTTTCAATGACATATAATTTATGAAGTTTCATCACCGTTTGAAAATTTTCGATGATCGATTGTGGCTAGAGTTTATACAATTAAGAAGATGAAGATGATCTAACCTATTTTAGGATTTCTATTATTGAATGTTTGTTTCTATATATATTTATTAATTATTAATTGTTATTATTTTTTGTGAAAGTTCATTTTAAAATTTATATTGGTAATTATTAATTGTTATTTATTGTTATTGATGTTTATTGATTTTAGTTTTATTGTAAACATTTATTAACTGTTTGGATTATTAAGTTTATTTGAAATTTTTATTGACATTTATTGATTATTAGTAATTGTAATTGATTGTTATTGAAGTTTGTTGATATTTTTTTATTGATTTTTATTGATAATTGTTATTGAAGTTTACTATTACCTTCATCTTCTCCATCGCGCATAAACCTTAGCCACTGGTTACCTGAAAATTTCAATGGTATTGAAACCTAATAAATCATGTGTCATCGTAAAACTCTCGACTCATATATTCCAAAAACGATTGACTACACTGTATTTAGCTGGAATTAGCCAAAAATAGCTAAATAGTGGTGAAAATCGACTTTTTTTTTTTTTGCTAACAAGATAGGTATCAAAATGTTTCTCATCACTTTGGCTTTCATCCGATGACCTCAAATTGAAAATCCATCGCTAGAAAGACAATGAATCATTGATTTAAAGCTTTGGGTCTAATATAACCCGAATTGCAATTTGAAGAAAAAAGATCCTTTCCACTGCGTATTACCTAAGGTTTGGTGCTAGTCGAGCTTTCCGATTCTTAAGCTGGTGATTAGCACGCTGGTTGGCCAATTCTGACGCCGAACAAAGGCAATTTTCAGTGATAAACTATGGAAGAAAGTGTCTACCATATATATATATTTTTTTAATTTATTAAACATGAATTCATATTTTAGAGCAGAGGGCAGTATTGATGTTTTTTAAAAATCTATAAGTTTGATGTCCTATTCTTTTCTTTATTAAGTTTGAAACTTTTGTACTATTTTTAGATTGTATAATATATTTTTTCTGTCAAAAAATAAATGTTATGACTCCAAAACATTAACTGGGACACCCCAAAATCTTAGTCTACATCGTTCCAACGTCATTACATGCATTACGTGCATTTTCATTAAAATGCATCATAATCTGATATGATATTTGAGTTAAATATGAATTATAGGATTTGAATATGATAATGCAAGAAATTAATATGTTAAAAAAGTTATGTTTTAAGCTAGTTTACCATCAAAAGACACAAATGGAGTAAATTAAGGTTTTTGGCTCATGCGACCGAAAAATGTCGGAAATGTATAAACTATAAAGCAAATGATTTTGATGTTTTATGATATGTTTATTAATATGATTTTAAGAGTTTTGAAACCCTAATTTTACGACGACGTCGTACGGTTTCGGTTCCGCGAAAGTCGTCGAGATTTCGGAGTCGAATTAGGGCACCGACTGAACCACGAATAATTATCGGATTCCGATTTTTACAAAATTTTAGACATGTGTTATACCTATTATTTTGACACCAAAAATGTATTTAAACTGGTGTTGGAGTGTGTTTATGGGCTGGAATTGGTAAAAAAAGAAAGAAAATGAAGAAAGAAAAGAAGACTTAAGAGTGAAGTCTTAGCAAAGGAAGGAAATAGATTTTTGGGAAAACACTAAGCTGCTGCTGGAAAGGTTATACTTGGGGAATTGAAACATGAAGGGAATAGGGTGAAGAGTTGACTGGAGTACAGAAAAACAGAGAGGAAACAAAGCAAACCAGAAAAAGAAGAGAGAAAGAAAGAAAGAAAAAGAAAGAAAGAAAAAGGAAAGAGAAAAGAGAAAAGAGAGGGAAAAGCTTTGATCCAAACCCTTCAGAGCATCCTTAAGGCTTGTAGGAAGAGGTTAGAGGTGATAGAAAGTGAAGGAAATGGCTGGGAAGTGAGAGAGAAAGAGAAACTAGAAGTGAGAGAAAATTCTAGGTTTTAAACAGTGTTGAGGGTGCAACTTTGTGAGCTTGTATCTTTCAATCTAGCGTGCATGGGGAATTTGGATTTGATGGTTCGATAAAGGGTGTGCAGAGAAAGAAACGGTGGTTGTAGCCTGCCAGAAAACCACTGGAGGAGGATGTACGGTCGTCTAGAAGTTGGATGGAAGACCACAGTTTCGGGCAGAAAAACAGAAGGGAGAAAGGAAGAAGAAGATCAAAACGCACGCCAGAGCTGCATTTTGATCCAGAAGAGGCACGCCCTAAACGACAACCATAGGCGCGTTTTGATTAGTTATTCTGCATCCAAAACGATGTCGAGGCTCGCGTTTTGAGCCAAATAGCGCGCCCAACACCTGTATTTGGTAAAATTTACATTTTAGCCCCTAAATTTTTTTTTTATTTATATTTTTTACCCCGAAACTTTTATAAATTATATTTTGACCATTGCAACCTAATTTCGACGTCCTGAATCCAATTTTTGACGTCAAAAATTAATATTGAGATCTTTTAAAGTCTGAAAAATAAAGATTAAATATTTTGTTAGAGATTTTTGATTATGAATTTGATTTAATTTATTATTTGGTTTAATTAATATTTATTTTGATTTTGATAATTATAATTATTATATGATAAATAGAGTTTTTTAATTATTTTTAATATGTTATTAAATGATTTTGAAGTCGAAAATTTTTACGGATTGAGTTTAAATTCATAGAAAATAATATGAATTAATTTTAAAACTCAATTATTTCAGAGAATGAAATATTAAATCATACATCATAGCATATATGAATTTCTGATTTGATTAATTGAACATTATTACTATGTTATGAATTATAGGAGCATCGAGTTCTCGAGCTGTGCGGGGTAAATTAGCCGAGGCCCCATTGAGCTCATAGCAGTGAGTTAAGTGTTAAACCCACTTACTTATATGTTTGATTTTGACTTTGTGAGTTTGCCAAATATGCTATATTAAACTGTTTGAACCGGCACCGAAGCCCGGTTATTTGTGATATACGAAATGTGATTATATGATTATATTGAACTGTTTGGACCAGTACTGAAGCCCGGTGAATTGGAATTATTTGATGTATGAATTGTGATGTTTGTGGTTCCTGAGTCGGTATTGAACTCCGACCAGTTGAGTTATATGATCTGATATCTGATATATATATTGTTTTAACCGGTACTAAAAACCAACGTAAGGATATAAGAGATGATGTTACATTAACATTATTATTAAAGCCAAGGATTTAAAAAATATGCATGTCATAATCAATTGCGACTCCTAAAATGATTGTTGGCGATCCACTAGGACATGTATATTGTCCAGCCGATATAGTAGGACAATTGTTCCATTTTCCAATACATGAAATCGAGACTATCAAATATTCTTGAAAATCCATGTCGCTAACAAATATATAGAAGCCTTGCAACATCATGGAATGTCATAATCAACTACTATTATGGACTGTAATTTCCTTAAAACTGAATACTACTTTCATACCTAATTCAGTGGTTAAGGGGAGAGTCCTACAATTGATCCATTAAATTGGCTGTCTAGCCTAGTCCTGTTTGAAAGTGTTCAAAAAGAGCATGTAAAAGAAACCATCAAATCTACTTCAGATGATATAGTAAATCCGAAAAATCCATTGTGCCAACCTCTAATATATCCTCTTCGCCTGAGGTTAGTGTTTCCAATCTAGAAGTACCTTTAGATACTTCTGTTGATATTACTAACTTTACAGCTCTTGAAGAAACTAACACTACAACTCCTGAAGAACAGAAAGCTAATAGATATGTTCAACCTTCAAGAAGCAACAGAGGAGTACCATCGAAGAGGTATAAATTGGAATATGAGTCTCGCAGCTCAAGATATCTAGTGGCAAATATAGTTCGAGAGAGTTTGTCCAAGAATGCAAAAAGGTTAGAGTCCTCTTTGTATGCAGTGGATATTGCAAAATCAATGAAAGAAGCAAATGGGTGCAGAAATGAATGCACTAAAAAAATGGCACATGGGAAAAATGCAGAGTATCGGCAGGAAAAAGACTAGTTAGCTGAAAATGGGTCTTCACAATCAAATACCGAGCAGATGCCGCAGTAGAAAGATATAAATTAGATTGGTTGCCAAAGGGTATACGCAAACTTATGGCATAGACTACTCTGAGACATTCTTTCCAGTTGCCAAGATAGATACCATCCGGGTATTATTTTCTTTAGCCGTTAATCATGACTGGCCTCTATATCAATTTGATGTAAAGAATGCATTCCTGCATGGAGATTTGGAAGAAGAAGTCTACATGAAGTCCTACCAGGGTATTCAGAAGGGGCTGGGATTCAAGAAGCATATAGGTTAGAAAAGGCTATATATGGATTAAAACAATCGCCTCGAGCATGGTTTGGAAGATGCACTACCACCATGAAGAGGTATGGATACTGCCAATACAATTTCGATCACACTCTCTTTATTAAACGAAGAGAGGAATTAGTGACTTGTTTTATTATATATGTGGATGATATGATCATAACAGAAGATAACAAAGAGGAAATGGCCACACTTTGAAAGAAATTATTCAAAGAATTTGAAATGAAGGACTTAGGGAAACTTAAGTATTTCTTGGGGATAGAAGTCCTAAGGTCAAGAAGAGGAATATTTATCTCACAGAGAAAGTACATTCTGGACCTCTTGGATGAAATTGGTATACTTGATTCCAAGGCATTCAACATACTAATAGTTATCAATAATGTACTTAAAATCATTGAAGGGAGTTGGCAGACAAAGGCTAGTATCAATGATTGGTTGGAAAGCTTATATATCTATCTCACATTATTGTAGACATTGCCTATGTAGTTGGGATTATTAGCCAGTTCATGCACAAGCCATAAAAAGAGCACATGGAAGTGGTCTTCAGAATTGTTCGGTATCTAAAAGGATCAATATTCCGAAAGAACAGTCACTTGGAGATATAGGCATACACAGAAGCAGATCGTGCTGGTAATCCAATTGATAGGAGATCAACTTCAGGGTACTTCACGATAGTCGCAAGTAACTTGGGACCTGGAAAAGCAAAAAACAGAAGGTAGTTGCTTTATCTAGTGCAGAAGCAGAATTCGAGGAATCACTCGAGAACTGGCAGAGGTTCTTTGGATTAAAAAGTTGCTAACAAAAATTCGCTTCCCGCCAAAAACTGCTTGCAAAATATTCTGCGATAATAAAGCAGCAATAAGCTTTTCGGAGAATCCTGTTCAACATGACCGAACGAAACATGTGAAGGTAGATAGAAACTTTATTAAGGAAAAACTGGAAGAAAGAAGCATATGTTTACTCTTCGTATGGTCTGAAGGGTAGGTAGCTGACATTTTGACAAAAGCAGTTCTTGGAAAAAAATTTTACAAGGCACTAGGCAAGTTGGGCATAGGAGACCCTACGACTCAACTTGAGGGGGAGTGAAGACATTATGGAAACAGAAGCAAAGCAGAAGAAGGAAAACCAAGTTGAAGAGAAAATAGAATCCTATAGGGAAACAGAATATTACAAAAACAGTATATATATGTATACAATTCAGTAGAAAAATCAATGAATAATAAACAAAAACCTAATCTTCCTTTAATCTTTCTTCTACCCTAATCTGGTATCTTTAACACTAACATTCGAAGCGCATCTATGATTTTTTGAAAAGTAGATAATCCAATTCTACCTACTGCATCTCTTTGTCGTTCAAAATACTTCGTATCATGTTTGAGGGAAAATAAGGGTCATATTTGCAAATTGTAAGTAGGAAATTGGGTTGGGGAGGTTTAGGATTTTAATACTGGTGAACAGACCAAGGCTTGAGGCTTTGCTAAGTGAGGAATAGAGACCTTCAACACATAGATTGAAAAGAAAGGGTGATAGTAGGCAATCTTGCTTTAACCCTCTTTTCATTAGGAATTCTTTTTCAAGAGTCATTAACTAACACTGATAATTTGGAGGAGTAGAGGCTTCTGTAAATCCAATTTATTCATTTGTTATTGAACTTTATTGAATTCATAATTTCAATCAGGTAGTCCAAACAGATAGAGTCGAAAGTTTTTTTGAAGTCAATCTTCAAAATTAGAGCCTTCTTTGGATTTTTTGAGGCTATGGATAATTGCAACTAGAACACCATCAAGAATTTTTCTTTCTCGAACGAATGCGCTTTGAGTATCGATAATTAGTTTTCCATCACAAATTTCGTATGAAGTTAAAGACAATTGACAAAAATTTTAGATATATTGGTCAGAAAACTCTTATGGATATGGCTTCAAGGCTTTTTTGAATAATTGCGTAGAAGGAGGAAGAGATGCCATTTGGTAATTTAGCAGTGGTGAAGAAGGAGTTTGTGCAACAAACGATACCAATTTTCAAAGTTTCCAAAATTTTCTGAAGAATAAACTGTAGCGTCCTCTCTTATACCTTACATTATAAAACATGTCATATATATATATTTTTTTAAACTTATAACACCATTTTAATTATCACGTTAAACTATACCATCATATAATAACTTAACATATAACATACATTTACCAGATATCAATTATAACCAAACATTAAACATACAAAATAACTAATACTTATTTACATGTCATTAAGTCATATTAACCCAAACTTAATAAACATATACATATACATGCCAAACTATAAAAGTAATGCTATACAGGAATAGCATTAAACAAAATACTATATGCAACTGGTACAAATGATGTGACGAGAGGGAGAGAGGCCTAGGCTTCAGCTGTACCGACCTGAGCAATAGACTTGTGAAGTCTCAGTACTTCACTCAAACAGCTAACCTGAAAAACATAATATGCGTTTTGTATGAGTCGCAAAACTCAGCAAGTGCTAAGAAAAGCATATATATCAAATAAGGCAATTTATCACCTATAACAACTTCAATCATTTTCAGGTTGCAAATATCATTTATTACAAGCTATAATAGCAAATGCATAATGACATGTCATTTCCTATTCATTGGTTGTGATTTACCGACCATATGTTACCCCGAGAATTTCACGGCATATCAGTAACCATAGCTGGCCAGCAAACCTGTAAGACCGGAATACATCGTCGGTCATAAAGGGATCCGCAGATCAACCTTTAATATGCACTATTCACCAGATCATTCTGCACTGTATAGAACCCGTAGGTCTTTCTATAACATATTAGACCAGTAGGCCTTTCCATCAAATCATAGAGGAAACCGTAGTTCCTCAAACGTGAAATCTGCAACATTGGTAACGATAATCACAACCGCCTTATTAACGTTCTGTGAACATA
>CANUEY010042818.1:0-34220 GCA_948099555.1 Croton setiger
GAATGAATTAACAGGGCCCGTTAGCAATTTCTATAACTATTCGATTGAATCAAATCCATAATTGTTTAATAATTAATATAATCTGATTGGGTAGAACCTTTTGGGTTATGTTAAGGAAGAATATAATCAGATTTAAATGGAATCTCGTAATTTCTATTAATCTGGGTAGGGTTCTACTAGTTTTTAATGCAATTAACGGTTAAATCCTTCGTCGTACTTAGGATTACTAGTTAATTAGGGGTTGTTATTAGATTGTATCTTAGCAACCTATTACTACGGTAGAATTGGTTGGGTCGACGTTCTTCCTGGCTATAACTTATCTGTAATATGAATTAAGAAACCATTATGATCAATCGAATCGAACTTCGCGCCGAGGTATGCCTTAACTGAATTCGTTTCCTATCGTTTTAATTTATTATTAATTTCTGTCGCTTATTTTAATTCTTCTTGATTAATTAATTTCCTTTCGATTTTTATCTCCCCTCTTTTCTTTTTATTTTTAATTTCGATTCTGTTTATTTACGACAAGCTAGTCCCTAGGGTTCGACCCTTCTCACCCTATTTACAAGTTTTATTTTGTAGGAGAGCAGGTTTTATTTTTGGTGGATTCGACACCCATCATGTCTGTACTCAAACTTCCGCTTCACCCTCTCAGACATGTGGAACTGAACGACCTCAAAAAATATGAGTTAAGTCTAAGTGGTCCAAACCGGTGCTCCTGCCCTACACGCCTCGGGTAAGGCGGTTAGGATGTCCGGTGAATACGGCATCTAGGAGAACTATTGAATATTAAAAATTAATTAAAATATATAAATAAAAATAATAAAATATAACAAACTTACAAACATATACCTCAGAATCCGTTAGAACCGAGAAATGCTCCCAATAGCCAAGTAAATTATGGCTCGTAACCTCCGTCAAAACTTTCCCTGTTTGCCACCTCCACAAATAAAGAAATATCAATTAGCATATACAGATGAAAAAAAAGTAGTAGACGGAAACAGACACAAACATACATCCGCGAGTACGGAGAATCATCAAACACTTGAGGATGTCGGGGTGGAAGTTGCAGACAAAATGTCGATATCCGCTCCTAAGTCTACACCTACATACAATAAATTTCACTCGTAAGTTAATTCTATAACTAAACATGAACAATCGAAAACAAATAAATATTAAAAATTTAAAAATATCTGTAGTGGAAGCAGACATCCGTGGACGTACTCTGTAACAACTAAACTTATACCTATACATCATAACAACATGCCATTTTTTATATCAAACATTTTCATAACACTAAACATTTACATAACAATAACCAATTTCAAACGTAATAGTTTACAAAACATAATTTGCATATATAATAATAAGTTATACAAAATTATTGACAACAAATCAGATTAACTATATCATTTATACTTTATACGCCAAAATATACGATTATTCATTACAAAACATAATTTAAACCAAAATCTATATGCCACTACACATATGATGCAGTACGAGGGAGAGAGGCCTAGACTTCAGCTGAACCGACTTGTGCATGTGATGGTGAAGTACTACATTTCACTCAAACTGCAGACCTGAAACATAAATTGTGATTTTGATGAGTCGTATACTCAAGTATAAACTAAAACAATTTAAAACAAAATATAAAACATTTATATAATGACCGTTAAGCTACAATATGTTATACTCTTATTTTATTCATCAAAACATAACAATACACTAATGCGAATGACATGTAATTCCGTTTAACTTCGTTGTGATCCATTAAGCCAAGCACTGCGCTCAGGAATTTCACAGAGCATGTGACAATATCTGGCCAGTAACATTAGACCTGAATTTTTCATAGGTCAATCAGAAGCACTACACCTGAATGAATCATAGGTCAGTTCATAATATGACCCGTAGGTCCATCCGTAGTAATAAGTTAACCCGAAGGTCCATCCATAGCAATAAGTTAATCCGAAGGTCCATTCGTCAATTCATATAGAAACCCGTAGGTTTCTTTTGTGAAATTTGCAAATACTGGTCATAACGATCACAACGGCCTTAGTTAAGTCCTGTAAGAATGCACTGACATGACATATGAACATTTATCATAATATTTCATATAATCCAATGACCGGGCTTTAATACCGGTCCAAACAGTATATATATCCAATAGCAAATCTCAATAAGTCAATTGGTCGGATTTTAGTACTGACTTAATGACCAAAATCACAATATTCAATATTCAATAAATCCAAATGATCGGGTTTTAGTACCGGTCCAAATAATTTAATAATCATATATTCAAAGCAAATAAGTCAATTGACCGGGCTTCAGTATCGGTCCAAACAGTTCAATAAACATATATTATCAATATCACATAAATCAAGTGACTGGACTTCAATACCGGTCCAAATAGTTCAATATCAATAATATTCAACATTTTACAATATCACAATTCACAAATAAAAATTAGTAAGTTTACACTTACCTCAATGTTGTGAGTTAGGTCAGGTCTCGGGTTGTTTACCCCGTCCCTCTCTAGAACTCAATGCTCTTATATCATAAAGTATAATAAATATTCAAATTATCATATAAACAATTCACATATTCTATGATGTATGATTAAACATTTATCTCTTTTAATTAATTTAATTCTATTACCAAATAATATTATTTTCGTTGAATTTAAACTTAAATCATATTTTTTCTATATTAAAAACACTTAAAAACACTATTAAAATTATTTATCAAACTAAATTTATCAAATATTAATCATGTTTAACAATATTTATAGTTATCAAACTTAATTTATCAGCCAATTAGTCTAAAAAATAAAAATAAATTCAATTTAAAACAAAAAAGACTCAATTGAATAGTTTTTCAAAGTTTTCTGGGCTTACTTAAAGTCTGACAGCAAGTTCTGGGGTCAAAATATAATTTCTAGAAGTTAATTTAGGCGGAGGGACTAAATTGCAAAGGTTTAAAACTTTCTCAGAGCATAATTGAAATGCGGCAGTAAGTTCAAGGGCCAAAATATAATTTTTTCTAAATTCAATTTGGGCAGAAGGACCTAATTGAAAACACGCAAGAACTTTAGGGGTCAAAATATAATTTTTCAGAAATTAAATTTGGCAAGACTAAATTGAAAAAATTAAAATTTTGCTGGAAGGACTAAATTGCATTAAATTATAAATTTTAGGGGTTAAATTAATTTTACCAGATTCAGGTACTTAAGGAAATTTTCATCAAACGCAGCATGTGCTGCCGTTTTCATCATCTTCTTTCTTTTGCCCAGAATTCCAGCCTGAAAACCTGTTTCTGGACCCAACTTTCTGGCGATTTTCTGGTTGTTTCTCGCCACCAATCTCTCACTAGGAACACCCTAAGGCAATCCCAAAACCCTAAAGTTACCCATGCAAGTTAGACTTCTTCTTTTTCTCTCTCTTTCTCCATTCCCACACACTGCTCTGCTTTTGGAAACCTTATTGTTTTCATTGTTTTCCTTCGTTTCTAGCTTTTCTCTTCGTTCTCTCACTCCTCTAATCTATTTTAACACCTCCCGGGATTACAAGGAAACCATGGAACCTAAACTTTCTTTCTTTTTTTTTCTCTCTTTTCTCTCTCTTTTCTGTTTGGGCTTCGTGCCTACTGTTTTCTTGCCTCTTCCACCTCTTCACCTCTTCATTTAGACCCTTAATCACTCTAGGAACAAAACAAATTAATTCCCTTTACACCTCCTACTTATTTTTTTAAGTTAAACATAACAAATTATCCCTAAACCCTAATTTACCCTTTCCTTCCTTTTCCCTTCTTTTGTTTTTGCCTAAAACCAACATATTTCCTCATTTTTCTTACATTTCAAACCTTAAAATAATATTTAAAATAAATTTTTAAAGTTTCGGCGGAATCGGGTCCGAATATTCACGGTCTAGTCGGCGCTCGAAACTGACTCCGGAACCTCAGTGATGCCGACAGAGCCAAAATCATACGACGTCATCGTAGTTTTAGGGTTCCAAAACAAATAACATTCATTTAAATATCCAAAACATCAATTGCCAAATTCATTTCTTTTAAATTTTCCGCGTTTCCAATGTTTTATCGGTCGCAATAGCAAAAACCCTAAACATGCTTCGTTTACGTCGACCGACTGTAAACAAGCCTAAAATTTAACTTATTCAAATTCTTAACTTAATTCAATAGCATATTCAAATCATAAATTTCTTAACAAATAAGAAACTTCTATTTAAAATAATGTTTACACGATGACAAAAATAAAAATGCATGTTATGTTTAAAATAATGTCATGAATGAAGCTTGGTTTGGTTAAAGATATCACATACTCTACACCCCGTAAGCTTACGTGGTACAACTGTCTGTATAGAAAGGCAAGTACATCACTCCCCCAACTATACTGTCAGCTGCCCTTGAAGTCGTTTAACAAGCGTAGCAAATTAAGATTAATGTTGTTCTTCGACGTATCACAAAACAGAAATGCTCCAGCAACCATATTACAAAGCAGCGTGCTCTCTGCTGGTACATGAGATTCGACAATCCGTCTACAACCGGGGTCTGTAGGGTCCTCTACATGCCGCGAAATAGTAATCGGCTATGCGAGATGTCACCGTCCTGCGGTGTGAAACCCAGGAAATCCTCTAAATACACGTGCCATCCTGGACCGGGTACAACATATCGTCCCGTTACTGCACATCCGTCGACCTACAGCCCATCATCACTTCCATATCTTGAAGCGTGATCGTCGCCTCTCCGAAAGGTAGATGGAAGGTGTACGTCTCCAGATTCCATCGCTCTACCAGAGCCGTAAGTAGAGCCTAGTTGTATGGATTAACCTAATCCTCTGCACCATCCCGAACCCTAACTCATCGATGAAATGTAGGGTCCATGCATTCTCAGTCTAAAGTTGCCTTTATATAGCCATGTCGACTCGCTGCACACTGAGGGTCTGATCGTATCTATCGTCCCCTTGGTATACGTAATACGATCAGTTCTCATTCTGTAGAAACAGAAGAATCTAAGACCCTCTCCTGCTGTGAACTTGAACAAGAACTTCTCTCCATTGCTGCATGTAATTTTTGCAATCGTTTATTACATTTAATTTTATTTAATATTAATTCATTTACATTAAATTAATTTTTTAAAATATTTTTAATGTCAAAAATTATTAATAATATCAAGTAGAATTCTTCAACAACTCTAATATTGCTACACATATATTATTTTTTTTCGAATTAATAATAATAATAATTATTATTATTATTATAATAAATTTCAATTTTTTCCCCTCCTAAAATTAATATTTAATAATTTATATTTTATAATTTAATATAACTAATAAATTATTAAATATTAATCTAATAATATTAAATAAATTTTTAAAAATATTAATAATTTTTAATATTCTTAATAATATTGCAAATAATTTAGACATACATTTCGAATGTTACTACGCATATATAACTCTAATAATAATATAAAAAAATGCCGAATAAATTTAGTTTTTCATAATTTTCCTATATTACATCTCTAAATAAGTACGTTATATTGCAAAATTTGACTAACACTATTATTATGTTCTGGTTCCTAATTTTCTACATTATGGATATTTATAATTAAAAATGAACAAATTAAATAAAATTAGATACGGTAAATGGTACTTACCTTCGTCTTAAATGTCGAATATCGCTCTGACACTATTGAACTTACACTCCAGAAACCAGAAATCTCTCAAATTGAACTTATCTCCAGAAACCATAAATCTTTCAACTCTTTTCTAAACTTTTGGAAAATTTTGATTGTCCACGAAAGCTTCCTCCTCTAATAATGTGAAATAGACATTTCGCTATTTAACTATGCGGAAGTAATGTTTCACATACTGCATTTGTGAAACAGAGGAAAATGCCACGCGTTGAACTGCCTTTGGACTCCTAGTTTCGCAATCTTCATATGTGAAACTAGTCCAGACGCCACGTGTACCATCTGTTTTGCAATCTGTATATGCGAAACAGTAGTCCACAGCTAATTCCGCCACGTGTCTCTCTCTCGTTAGTCCAAATCGTTAATGACGTGGTTAACCTTAATTAATCATGCTCTAATGTCTGATTAACTGTATTTTCGCAAGCTAAAATTACAAATTCAATGTTGTTCCGCATTTACAGATTGTGAAATCAATTGTTTCACATTTTAATATTCTGTTGTTTCCATTTACTGTCTACAAATTGAATTTGGGTATTTTTTTTTTTTAAATTAAACCAATATAAGAAGAAGAAGAAGAATAGTATCAATTACTACCAAAAACATTGTTAATAAAACATTCATTTTCATTAATCCAATTTGGTTTAATTATTTTTGTATACAAATTTGCGTAGTTTTAATTTTAATTGTGATTACGATATCATCTCATAATTTATGTTGCCAGCACGCCTCCACTCCACATTGAGCACCACATGTTCAAAGAATGAAAAGTACTATTTATCCCACATTGACCTTCTTGACCATTCTTGATCATCAATAGCATAGGCAAAACGGTGCGTAGAGCAACAAAAACAAAACATAATATCCAGAATAAAAGAGAAAAGAAAAGGAGAGGTTTGTTTTTGTTTGGCCTTTGGTTTTGTCATCAGTATGTATATTCAGTAATCAGTTTGTTTGTTTTGTATTGTAGTCTCCATATCAAAGTGAAGCTTTCTTCTGGTAAATATCTAAAACCCTAATACTGCAAATGCCTCTCTCAATCAATATTATCGACTTCTTAATTCGGTGCCCTTCCTTGTTCAATCTTCAACTTTAACAACGTTAATCGATTTTTATCATTTTTAGCTGTTTGTTTCTATACTTTTTCGAATTTATTAGACATTCTATTTTTTTCTTTAATTGTTTAACTGGGGAATTTTTTTATTCCATATAATTTTGAATTGAATCCTGAAATGTCGATAGTCTTCTTTTCTTTTTCATTCAGTGGATATTAATTTGAACAATTTTCTGCCTTCGTTGTCGCATTGGACGTTGAAATCTAATTTAGTTTCTTTTTTTTTTTTCCATTTGTATGTACATATATCCTGTCAAGCACCGTGGTTTTGGGAAAATTACAAAGGAAATGTTTGTTATTTGTTTTTAATTTCAGAAAATCTAAATACTGGTTTGTGTGGCATTGCTAATTCGATTGACTGTCCACTTGCATTTATAATTTTTTTTCAGGTTCTGTGTTCTTTCAATTGTTGCACTTAGCAATTTCAGAGGGCTATCTTTCTAGGGGCAAAAATGAGCTTTACAGGTCCCTCCATGGGTGTTGCTGGTTAGCATACTTCATTTGATTACAACTAATGTATTTGTATTTGACTTGCATTACTTATTAATGCATCTATCAAGTAAAGTTCCTCGATTTTCGTCTACGAGTTATCAATGGGAACTTGTACAAACTTATTATTTAGCCTTTTTTTACTAGCATATCTTGCTTTTGACATTTTGTTCTCTGCTGATACCCATGTTTCCCAGCCATTCAATAGATAATATCAAATTGAAATGGAAGTAGGGCAGAATTTTTCTGTTATAAAACCAGACTCAGCCTGTTTAAAGTTGGTTTGGGTTATAAAAGGTTGGTTTGGGAGCAAGGGTGTGGCTTACTGTAATGCAAGTGTCCATGAGTACCCAAATCCATTTAAAAAAGAAATTACACTTGACATCGTAAGTAGAAAATTAGTTTTAACAATGATATGATTTCTTTCCTATGCGGCTATGCCTATTCTATGAATGTGGGAGAAAAGTTGTTCACATTTCATAGTCTTCCAAGTTGGAATTTCAGTGAAGCATAAGAGTTTCTATATTTGTAAGCACAAACATGTTCTAATCTATTGTATTTGTTGAATTTTCTTTAAGGTTGTATTATTGATGGATTTTGGAAGTTTGTTTGTGGAGGGTTTAACATATCAGAAAGATTGTAAGAGTATGGTGTTGTTTGCTAATAGTGTTTGATGAATTTGTAATTTATATGTTGATGCTGTTAACATGACTTAATTTTTTTTTAGATTTTATTAATTTTATCTATAAATTATGTTCTTTATAACATTTAAAATTTGTTTTTAATGTTCCATAGTTTTATCTGCATTTACATTATTTAACCTCCTTAGTTGGTGAAATAGTTAAGTGGGACAGTTTTATCTGGGTTGATGGTTGGATATTATTTAAATGTGGTTAAAGTAGTAGATGTCAAAATTATTAATGGATTTGAATATTTGAGTATTTAAAAAGTATTTTAAATGGATACGAATACTAAAATTGTAACTGGCAAGGACTTAGTTATAGTTAGCTATAAGTTTCCAGTTACCCTCCCAACTTCCATCTCTAATGCTGCAGCTAATTTGTTTATTTAATTTATTTCAGTCGCTATGGTTGGTGAGTGATTTTTAATTGTTGTAATGATGGTACTTCCTATATTATGCCCTTATTCTAATGGCAGCTTATATATGTATATTAGCACAAAAACACACTTGTATTTCTTCTCAATAAATCATGTTTTAACTTAATAACATCATAACAGGTGGTAAAACTGCTAGAAGGGCATTTGAGTTTGGAAGAACATATGTGGTTAGGCCTAAAGGTAAACATCAAGCTACTGTAGTATGGCTGCATGGTCTAGGAGACAACGGATCAAGGTAATATATGTTCATCACTAATATATTATTGGCATTGTTTTCCCAACCATTTGGATGTTGTGCCTTCTCTTTCAGTTTATTTTAGCTGCACAGTGGATGAACTCGATTTCATCCACATTGAGCGTTGATTATAAATCCTTAACTTTTTTTTTTTTTTTTTTTAAACAAAATTGTTTGGCAGCTGGTCCCAGCTCTTGGAGACCCTTCCTCTTCCAAATGTGAGTAAACTAGAATAAGATGCAAGTAGGAGTATTTGTGTGAGCCACTCTGTTTATATTCCAATTAGTAGAAAGTGATTTTTTTTTTTTTCTTCTCAATAACTAAATGCAGATCAAATGGATATGCCCAACTGCTCCAACTCAACCTATAAGCATATTTGGTGGTTTCCCATCTACAGCTTGTAAGTTGATGTAATCTAAGAAATTTTATATTGGCTGTGAATGTTAAATATTTAGGTTGTACAATAAATCAGTGATTTCTGTTTATGGGGAAAAGAAAATAATTAATAGAGCATGTCTAGAGATTGTGCTTAATAGCTTTATTTTTATTGGTAGTTCATATGAAAGAAATTTTTTAGGAGAAACCTAATTATGCTATTATCTAATTAAAATAATCCAAGTTCCCTATGTCATTTAAATCAGGGTTTGATGTGGGGGACCTTTCCGAAGATGCTCCAGATGATATTGAAGGTTTGGATGCTGCTGCAGCACATGTTGCAAATTTGTTATCCACAGAGCCTGCTGACAGTGGGTTTCCTCTTATTATATGATGTTTTTTTACTTGATATTACTCATGTTATTCTTATCAATGACTAATGTCTTGCATGTCTACTTCCCATACGAGAATAACTTGGTTATTTTGGACATCATTCTATTTACATTCATACAGAGGCTCAATTCAGAACCTGTGAATTAGTGGTGTTGCGTTCTTGAAACAACTTACATTTTTTCTTGTACTCTGGTTTCTTTCTAAGTGTGATCTGCTATGTTACAGTTAAACTTGGTATTGGAGGCTTCAGTATGGGTGCAGCTACCTCATTATACTCTGCAACCTGTTTTACTCTAGGGAAATATGGGAATGGAAATGTATACCCTGCCAACTTGAGTGCAGTTGTCGGATTAAGTGGTTGGCTCCCCTGTTCAAAGTATGGCTTCTCCTTTGTTCGGACTAGATCACACTATCTCTTTGCAATTTGTTTTTTGACCTCATAATTTGAACTTCTTTCTTGTCAGGAGCTTGAGTAACAAACTTGAGGGTGTTGAAGAAGCCAAGAGGCGTGCTACATCCCTGCCCATTTTGCTTTGTCATGGGAAAGGTAGTTTTAAGCTTATTTCATGTGCTTGCCTTGTCCTTTATCTCTTTATGTTTTCTTAGAGAGGTCTTGAATAATATTACTTGCCTCTCAGGCTGTGATATATTTTAAGCAAATATGTTAGAAATGACTAATCTGAGGTAGTGCAACAGCTGGTTGGGATTCACCTAAATTTGGCCACACTCATGCTTAAATTAGGCCTTATTCTTTTTTTTTTTTTTTTTTTTTTAACATAGCTTAAATTAGGCCTTATTCACTGGTAGAGTTGAACGTGAACAGTTCTTTAATTAAGTTTAATAAGTAATGGGCCAGTGAAATAAAGTTTTCTTACTTAAGTTCAATTTCTAGATGTTCAATTTCAATTTTCAAACTTATTTCATATATGAGCAGCCACATGACCTTAAAAAATATAGTGTGGAACAATTCACGATTGAAAACCTTGAGATCTCAAACATGCTCTAGTTTTGACAACTTCTATATAAAAACAGATCATCCCTACTGTTGTTGAGTAGTGTCTTTTCTATACATAAAAACGTATGGCTTTAATATTATCTTGTGTATCTTGTTTGTGGCTTCATATTTCCTGTAATGTTGGTTTGGTCTTAGTGCAGTCTACCATTTGTGTTAGTGATTATGATTCTATGATCTATATATAAAACACGTATTGTGTACTCAAAGTATATTTTCAGGTCCGTAGTAGTGCAAACTGCAGACAATCATACAAAGATAATAAGTGTAATTTGGCTGTCAGAAACTTTGATATTTCTGGATTTATTTCTAATAAGCTTTGCAGGTGTGACATATGTCCGGATTGTTGTATCACATGTTAATTTAAAAAGTTGAGCATCAATATATCTCACTTATTTTATAGGTAGATTAGTGAGATAGGGATTCATCAAAAAATCAAATGAGCGTTGCTGCAGTTGTGTTCCCGCATTCAATTATTTCATTCTTGGCAAGCTTGCAATAACCGATTATCCATTATGCTCTACTCTAATCACAAATGCCAGCCGGGGCGAGAGTTTTAGCTATTCACAACTTGATTTGAGTATATAATTGATTGCAGTTGATGATGTGGTTCCGTACAAATTTGGTGAAAAATCTTCGAGGGTTTTGGGAACAGCAGGATTCCAGGATGTCACGTTCAAATCATACAATGGGTAAGAAGAAAGGAAGTCCATATCAATTCAAAAAACAAAAAATTTCCTGTTTTGTCTCAAGGAATGATGCCAGTAACATTATTCAAACATTGCAGGCTAGGCCACTACACAGTTCCTCAAGAAATGGATGAGGTCTGTGCTTGGCTGACTTCAAATTTGGGGCTTGATCAGGCTACCTCTTAATTATACAGGATTCGTGCAAATATCAAGTAATAGTTTGGGTGAAAGAGATGGAAGTTGCAGATTGGTAACGACTGTAACTTGTACGAAACTAAATTGAGTAGCACAGAAGGGTTTTCATCTTGTAGTTACAGATATCAGTGATGTGTTCTTTCGTATGTTGAGAATTCGGGTTGAGTTTAATTTCGTAGCATTCATGGGATTTTGAGTCATTGGTTTACTGCTTTGAAGAATAATAGTAGTGTGAAAAATGAAATGGTTGCTATTGCAAAGTCCTTGCGTTTATACATTTTTCCTAAAATTGCATTGGCTGTTGAACCAATTATGCATATAGCCGATTTTCAAAACATCACTGATAGTATCAATATCATTATTTATTTCATTTCAAAAAAAAAAAAAAAAACCCATTTTTTTATTTATTTATTTTAAAAAGTATCAATATCATTGTTTGTATGAGATCCTTAATGATTCAAGATACCATTTCACTCATAATTTGTATCAACTCTATTCAACAAAATTACTTGTTCAATTAGCAGTTTAACGATTGAATATAAGTAATTTTTTTTTTTTTTTATAAAACAAAATAGAAATGATCTTGTATAACATTTTTTTTTTCAACTCGTTACAAGATCAAGCACAATATCCCTAAACTGAAGTAAAATGAATGCATAAAAAGGGTATAGAGAAATCAAACCATTAAACACTAAAAATTGTTGCTGAAATTCATTAACTACAGAAACTATGCAATTCCAATCTTCAAACTCTTCTTCAGTAGTAACAAATGAAACTGACTTTCAGCAAAAAAATAATGAAAACATATAATACATTCGAATTTAAATGAGGTTACAACAAGAAAATGTAACATATGGGATGCTGTCCAACTTTCATCTTTCCTGGGGCAAGAAGCAAGTTTACATTCCTCCCAAATTTCCACAACACTCCACAAAAATTATCACAATTCAGGTTCCACACATATCTATCTTACCATCTTTTTGGTTAGGCAAGCTTAGCCTTACTTTTGCACTTCTTTTACAAAAGCCAAATCTGCCCCTCCAGAATGTGGTGACAGCAAGTGCTTCTCCTGTCCTGGGTCCTCAATGTCTGTTGACTCGCGAGGGGTAGCTGTCGTCAAGGACAAGGATTCTTCATTTCCATCATCTGAATTGTAAATTAGTAATTACCCAAAAGGAAAAGACAGGGATGTCAAAAAACATAACCTTTTTTTTTTTTTTAATAACCAAATGTAACTGGAATCCAAACAAGAAAACGAAATGTTTACAGGATACATACCCATGCACTCGTGGTATTCAGGAAGCTGCTTGACGGTGGTTACTTGGAGGCTTTCAGGGAGAAGACAACTGCATAAAGAACCTGGATTTTGGGCCAACAAAAAAAAAAAATTAATTTGTTTTACCCATGTTACAGAAAATATCTGCAAGCAGAATTGGTAAAAAAGAAGCAAGGATGCAAAAACTCTTATTTTCCTTCTCTTTTTTTATTTTGGTAATTGAAAATAAATAAAGCTTGAAGCTTGGAGCTATAAGTATATCAACATAACAAAAGTAGCACCATCCATATAGTCTTAGAAGAACTATTTTTGCTTGGAGTTTATTAAACACCACTATTCTTATAATTGCATGCTCAACATCAACAGATAATGGCCTCTAACATTGCCAAAAGAATAAAAAGACTTCTCAGCTTTTGAGATTCCAATTTTATCCATTTAGAAATCGACAAAGTCGACCCAGTTTCAATGGAAGGAATAAAATTGTGACACAATAAACAGTCAGACACATTCTTAAATTATAGCTAATACACAATGCAGCACTTAGAATTAATTATGATTATCCAATAAGATTGACTACAGGTTTCCACATAAAGCTTAGAAAATTATGATGACTTTGAATGGCTGAAAGAAGAATTGAAGGGAAAAAAAATTTACTTGAATTAATGTTTCATACCTAACCGAGCAAGCCGATTCACCCACCCAGGTATCCGCTTCCCTACCAATCTATAAGCTATATCATCTGTAAAATGGTTGCAATTTTTAGAGATAAGGTGGTAGGTGTCTCCATGATATTCAGAAGCCATGGTTTCAATGAATGTCCGGAATTCAGGAGGAGACATATTTATGTGACCCAGCGTGATCGAACTTCTATACATAAAACCTGGGCAGCTCCTTGGTTCCACTTCGAAAACTCCACTAACTGGGAAGTCATGGGCTCCAAATCCATACTCTTTGCCGTGGACTGTTCATACGCATCAAGAAGCAGTTCTAGCTCAATAGATTAAAAAGAATGACTATCAACATAGAGACTCAAATTTGAAATTCAGGTGTTAACCTGAATAAAGTATAAATGCATTCCCTTAAAGGTTTCACAAGAACAACATATAAGAAGGAGGAGCTTGACATAATTGAGAAGATATGAATATTATAACAAAATGAGATTCAACAGATTTCAACCTCCATAACAAAGAATGAATTCATCCATGAGAAAATGTACAAAATTTAAGGGTAAAGTATGGATCATTATCATTCTATGACATCACATTACAGGATAATCATACAGACAGCCAAATGTTGCTAAAGGATACCTTTACAGCATATCCCAGAAGATGCTTATAAATGTCGCTTTCAAAAAAAATATGATGATTAATGTCATCATCTTCAAGCTATAAAGCTTGAAAGGAAGGAAAATATTCATGGTCTAAAACATCTAGGCTATAAATGACATTTAGCTAGAAAAATGGGATTCAAAGGTTTAGAGAATACGCTTCATTTGAACTAGCCAAATAACAATTTCGAATTGGCTGCTACATAATGCTTATTCCTACAGGAAAAAATTAAAATCCCATGAAAGTTTCACCTCAGATTCAACATCGAAAGGCAAAATTTGGGAAAGATCAACAAAAAGAATTACAAAAAAATGCCGACAAGAAAAGCGAAAGCAAAAGCCAAAAAGGAAACAAAAAGGGGGCGAATTTCAACAAACCTTCAATTCCAGAATGGAATATCCCAAAACCGAACCAATAAGTGTAATTATTGACGGGAGTGAGATCATAAACGTTCAAAAGCACCTGGTAGTTCTTGTTGGAAGTCGATTCTCCATCCTGAGAGCCCGAAATCGAGACAGTTCCAGCCCCCATTAGCCTACCAGGAAAAACAATTCTTTATATAAGAATATAAAGCCGCACAAAAGCCCAGATATATATCCTTTGCCTCTTTAGTTTTTTCACTCCATTGGAAAGGAAGAGGAAAAGGGGAATTTCCGATTCCTCAGAGATCAAGAATCAAGGGGGAAAAAAATAATATTGAATTCTCTTTCTTTCGAAGAAATTTTATTTTTGTTTAGGAAATGGGAAGTAGAAGAAGAAGGTCAAAATATAGGAAAGACAAGTGATTAATTATAATAGCCAATCATTTGTCAAACTCTTGAGATGTTAATGCTACCACCTCTCCGTTATGTTAATGCTTAACTCGGACGGCTTTTGACTCAGCGAGTCTTCCCGGCTCGTTATTTATCGGCGTTGGAAATTATAAATTTAAATTTAACGTAATCATGTTTATCATGCTAATTGTAACTTTAATTTGAAATTTGAAATATATATATACCAATATATTCATGACGAGAAGACGAATAATAATATTAATGCATCATACCACATTGCTTCCATAATTAGTCTTTGTTTTCATTTTAAAAAGTCATCTTATGAACTATTTTCTGAAACACCTTTTAATCACTTAAATTTGTATATGTCTAATAATTATTAGGGGATTCTTAGTCGGATCGGAGGTAGTGTAAAAAAACATATCTTTTATGGTCAAATGCACAAATTAATACTGGATTTTTTTTCTCAATGTATCACTAAATTTTGTGAATAAAATCATTTAGACACATGAAACTATAAATTCTTACTTAATTCACAGATTAACACTTTTTTTTTATTAAGTGAGGTGTCTAAATTATCACAAAAAGCAAAAAGTTTGTACATCTAATAGAAAGAAAATTTATTTGCTTTTTTTTTTAAAACACCACTGAATTGCTTACATCATCGAGTTTCAAGATCAAAAGCTATATATAGGAGTTTCGACAAGTTGCTATATTATAAATTAGACACAAATAAAATTTTTCTATTAAATTTGAAATAGTATATAATTTTTTCTGTTAAATTTGAAATTGGATATAATTTATAACACTATCAATTTTTGAAAATTATGACCGATGATGTCTTTAACTCGAAATTCAATCCGGTGATTTTGACTTTTGTTTGACGTCAATTTCCACAAGGCCATAAGGATAACAATTTGGAATAACAGAAAAATGAGATAAAGCAAAATTGATTTAGTGTGATAATGATTCAATATTTTTCAATCTTCATTTATCGATGAATATTTGGTAGTGAAGTGGCGATTTCTAAATCGTATAATGAAATTCAATTTTCAATACCAACAATTGGTGAGAAGAAAGAGCAGCACATGCTCGATACAGCTACAGTTATGAAAAGCATAATAATGGATGAACAGCTGCTAAACAAACATATTAAAATCCAGCCGTCCAACGACAACCGTCTCTCTACATATTTATTTGAAGTAGACTTGGTTGTTCAAAGGGAAATATAATTTGGCAAGGCAGCAGCAGAACGTAAATCAAACGAAACCAGCCATCAACTGGTCAATTTAATTACTTGATTCAATATAATTTTCAAACTACAATTTGCTCAACCTTATAATAAACATTCAAGCAGCTAAAACGTAAAAACTGTTCCACACTCAGTAGAACAGAACCTCCGTTTAACCAAACAACTCCCTCCCTCTTCTGCTCTACCTGCAAAACAAACCAAAACAAGCCGGTTAGGTCAATCTCTATTCCTTCTACCACCACAACTAATCAATGAATATCGTGTCATGAAGGAAGACATACAGTTGCAGCTTTTTGAGAAAACAATCAAACCAACTGCATAAGTTCTGAAATCATGATTCATCTGGTGTTGTTCGCCGCGGAACGTGCTCGCTGCTTCTAGAGGCACCTGACTCCCCATCCGAAGAATCATTATCCTCATCTCTGGATGAAGAGGTTATTTCCCCATCATGAGTCTCTCCCCAAAGTCTGGTAGATCTCCTTCGGAAATTCAGCTGCCCTCTTCCTCTTGTAGTCCCAGACCTGCTGCTACTCCTTGGACTAGATCCAGGTCCAATTATAAGCAAAATTACAGTCAGCCAACCACCACCATCCATTGAAATGATGCCGTCGCCTCTCTCCTCACAAAACGAAGAATGAAGCGTGCTAATCAAGTCCCCAAGGTCCCTTTGGCGCTCCAACATCCTCCAATTGCGTTGCCGCTCTGGGTCAGCCTGTGCTGGCCGGACAAGAGGATGCTCAATCCTTGCATGTTTCCTGAGATCTGAATAACTGCCACTAAACTCACAAGTTTCACAGGCACAGCTTCTTGGTTTTGCATTCATAAAACCACGAGCAGGTTCCACGACAACCCAATCTTTTATCTGCCCTCGGCAGAGTGGGCATACCAATGCTGGTTCCATTTTTTCCTCACAAGAGGCTTCAGCAGACAAAGACACTTCCTCAATTTGTTCCCCTATAATGGTTGACTCTAAGCTCAAAACAGAGGGTGAGTTTTCAGTTGTGATGCTGCTTTCTTCTGGCTGTGGAGTTGTTAAGGGGGTCTCAGTAAACGACTTGCAGAACTGGTCAAGACAGTTTGAGTGGCGGTAGCTAGTGTCACACATGTAAGGACGGCATCCTTTATCATGGGAAGAACATATAAGGAGAACAGCATTGTGAGGGTGTTCCATGCACACAGGACACCTGGCATCCTCCCACTCTTTCAAGTTTTCATCAGATTCTGAAGGGAAAATATGTGAAGGCTGTCTGTTATGATTAGAACTGCATGGGTAAGGATATACCTTGAACCTATCATAAGATACAGAACGATCTCTTCTATCCTTTGGCATTTTGAGAGTATTCCAATTATCAACAATACCACCCTAAAAAAGCAATGATTCTCACACCGGTTGAAGCACACTAAGAACTGACAAAAAATCATATAGACAAGACAACCCACTAGTTAGCCAATAAAAAGATTAAGACTTCAGAATCTCACACTACAAACAAACAAAGATGAATGTGCACATAATCAATGTTGACAAGAGACTAACAACATAACAAAAAGTCTATTTTGAAATCTCTTTCATAAAATAGATACTCATAGGCATATTAATGCAGTGGTGGGTTTCCTTCCGGGCAAGCAGGCAATACAGCAAAACCCTCACTTCTCTCTCTCTCTACATAGGTATGCCTTCAGAATTCTGGTTCATTATCATATGATTTAAATTCGCAGTTCAAGTTCCTATGAAACATACGAAATCCAGCAGCAATTTTCAAAATTCGAAAGCAACATCAAAAAAATTCGACTAAAAAAGTCATATATCACAAATCAAAGTTGAACAAGTTTGAAAAGTTCAATCAAAACGAACAAACACAAAAACCCAATAACTTATAATCATCTACAACTTTCCAATTTAAAAACTTCACAAACTCATCGCCTGCAATTAGCCAAGTTAAAAAAAAAAAAAAAACAAACAAACAAACTTCAACTAAAAACATACACCCAGCTCAACACCTCACTTATCATAGCAAAGACGCTAATCCAACCATTACTATTACGAAAGAAAAAAAAACAATAGAAATCGATGAAATCATCCGATCCGAAGATGAAAATAGAAAGAATATAAAGTAAAGCTTTAGATCCAAGTACAATCGGGTATTAGTTGAATTGAGAGAGTTTACCTCAGTTCTTAGGGATTCGAATTTGGTAGAAAATTGAATATCTTTCGAATTTACTTCTTTTAATAGGAGATAAAACTAACTTGTTGGGTCGGTGAAGATCGTGAAACCCTAAAAAAAAGAGGATCGAGAGAAGGCCAGAAGGGGTAGCTAATTAGGGCTCCCACCAGAGTTCGTTGGAGCGAGAGAGAAATAAGAATGGTAACAAAATGCGAAAAGACAAAGACAAATAGCAGAGAGACCATATGCTGACGTGGAAGGTCCGGGTTCGCTTATCTTTATTTATTTTTTTGATGGAGGAGGTTTTAAAATTTTTGGCAACAGTGATCTGTCATAGGTAAGTCGGCGCCGTTTTGTTTTATTTAGGACTAGGAGGGGATGTACCAGAGACCTCAGTGTTGACCGCCAAATAATAGAATATTAGAATTTCATGAGCTTGAGCCAATGCTTAACCCAACCAAAAAAATAACAATCATAAAATAGTTATAAATCTAATAAATGTTAAATTTAATTTCTAAACATTTTTATTATAATTGTATATTTAAGTTCAGGTAAAAAAAAAAGTAAAGAACAAAATTATTGCACAGAATATTAGGGTGTGCAAATTATTAGTTTGATTAATTATTAAAAATTTTATAGTTGTAAATCAAAATTAGGCTACAAATAATTTGAAATTGAATTCAACCAATCAATCCACACTACTATGTCGGATTATTTGGGGAATATTAAATTGATTTCATGGCTTCAAATGGAAAAGTAAAAAATTGGAATTTTCTGAAAGTACAAACTAAAATCCAACCATTTTGGGTTCAATTCAAATGTTTAATTTTATAAATATGTTTATTCACTCTTAAAGGTTTTGGTACCAAAAGAAAACTTCCAAACTAAACATATTCCATGTAAATTTAGAGTTAATTTTTTGGATGACTAAAATATTTTCTTGCTAGCTAACAAATTGGAGGTTAAAAGTGTGACATATACCAGCACCAGCAGTCAAAAAACATGATTCAGTTTCTAGCAACTAGATGGTAGGACTGGTTGAATCTTTTCTTTATGCATATGATCCTTTGGGTACTATCTGTATCCAGAGCAGAAAAATTGCAAGCAACCTCAATCGATTTCTCAGCTTTAGGGTCTGTCTTAACTTGTTAATCCATGAAATCTGAAAGCTTTGATTTAGGCTTTGGCAAAGAGTCAGCAATATCACTATAGTCAAGAGAAGATGAGGAAGGAGGTTTCACTTCGCTTGATGATGACAATGACAACCTGTGCAAAAGGTCTACAGAATATGCAACTCCCTTTTGCAAATTATGAGTTCCATTCTTTGGATGGATTAGCAAGTTTCTTGCTTTTTCTGCATCCACCGACTTATATTTAAATTTTATTGCCACTGTATTATCAGAGCATAGATTATTTGATAAACAAGATAAGTTAACACCCTTCTATTGGTCAATCAGGAATAGCTTGTTATTAATGCATAGTACATGAACATTTTGACATGGGACTTTATGCATCTCATAGATGGAACCGGTCAAGAGATCTTATTGAATTTCCATTTTCTCACCAGAGGATAGTGATGTACTCTCAACAAAAGCACAAGCCAAAAGAGACTGAGTATCCAAAACAGCACCTCTACATTGAGAAGGTAAATTAAAATTTTCAGAAACCGCATATGCATCAGAAGAACCACTTTGTTCTCTTAGTAATCTAAACAAATTGTTTCTAAATTGGAAAAGCTTATGCTTAATCTTCCTTCCATCACATTTTCACCCATACTTGCCTTTCTGGAGTTTGAGCCATGTCATCTCATAGATTGTCCTTGCTTAGAAATTTTTGAGTTTGGCCGGAGTCCGGGGTAGCACTTTGCCGTTGAAAGCCTTCCGTCTAATCTAACACTTCGATGCCCCCCCAATTTCAACCAGGTGATTCTGATGGTTTTTAAGCTAATATGGATATATTCTATGATTTCTATCATTGTTTACAACAAACCTATGATGTCTAACTCCACTGTGATAACAACACCGCATTTTTTCATCTGTGACTTGAGATTTCAGAGGATAGTCCCAATAACCCGTTGCATAATATTTTCCCTATTTAAATTAGTGATTGATTCCCGTTTAAAGAAACCTAAATCCTTTGGCATAGAGATTGCACTTGAATTAGTGATTCCTGTATCCTGAAAATTCTTCCCTGGAAAGTAATGCATCTCAACTCCGATCAAATTTTCGTTTTTTGGGTTCAATGGACACAAAGGATGACCAGGATTTCCCCGATGAAGGTCCACTCGAGATAATATTGTGTTAGATTCAGGTTCTAAACCTCGAAGTCGATGTTTATGTTTCTATATATGATTCCCATTAGAAGAAGCAAATTCCCTGCAATCAACATCACTCGCATTATTAATTGCTTGAGATTTTTTGGCTAATAATTATTGCCTTAAAACCATTATCCTCAATGAATTATCACTGTACCTGAATCTACCAACAACATCCTTCTTGTTCACCTTACCATCAAAATGCGGTTACGGACCTTAGCCTCACAGTCTGGATAATTCATGCACAGGTCACTTGATCTCTTAACACACCCATTGCCATTACAGCTTTCACACTCCTGACTATCACAACACACGATAAAAACCCAAAACCTAGCATGATCATACTTAACGTGTAACTCCACTCTATCATACTCTTCGATCATACACCTAACATCCTCATCCAACATAATCGAGACGAGAGCAGTATCCTCCTTGGACCCGGAGTCTCACCCGGACCCGATACCTGACCCAAAATAGAAACAAGTAGCTGATACTTGAGGGAGAAAAAACTCAATTTAGGGCAAAGTTCAAACATCTTAGAACAGAGCTTGGAGAAAGTAATATTCCGATCGACGAAAATAATACGAGTCTCGCCACAAATGTATCTGAGTTTATTAAAGGGATGCTTGACGTAGAATGAACCATTGAAGCTATAAATGAGCTTGATTTCTCGTAAAGAAGCGGCGGTTGACACGGCAGTTACCAGTTTTCGCCGTGGACGAGGCGCAGGTGGTTCTTTCATTGTGATATTGGGAAAACACAAGAAAAAGCAGTTGTTTGCAGAGTGATTGGCTGACAGTAAGATTTTATACTTGTGTTTGGACTGTTGATGTCGTTTTAGCTTTACCCCTTTAGTTTAACGAAATTGCAAATTTTTATCATTTGTCTCCTTTGCTAACTTTTTTTTATTTAAATTCAATTACGGTAAAGATGGGTACCGATTGCGACACCCGCGGGATTTGTAAAATATTTATTTAATATTTAAAAAATTATTTTTTTGTCTAGATGTTTTACTTAGATTATTATGTATATTTTACATATAAATTGATTTATTTTTATCACAAACTTTGTGCAAAATATTTAGCAAAGAATTTGAAGACCGACTCAATAGAGAAAGCCTCGGAAAGGAAGAAAAATCAATGAACTGAAGCAATTACTTTAAGGGCAGCATCCCATACTGATAAAGGCAAAAAATATTAGAGATATAGGAGTCTTTTTGTTATTCGTAATTGATAGTCTCCTATAAATAGGAGTACTTTGTTGTTAATAAACTTGAGAGAGGTATTATACAAAAATGAAAATTTAACATGGTATCAGAGCAAAGTTTTGCTCCTTTCTTCACCGACTTTACTCGGTTCTCTTTTTCCTTCCGCAAGCAACTTCCGATTTCCATATTCTTCCTCCCTTTTCTTCATTTTCATCAATTTTCTAAAAAAAGAAATACAATAATCTTCATTTTTCTTCCTCAATTTTTTAATACTTCCTTCAGATCATTCCGTTTATGATGAATTCTGGTTAATACTTTCAATTTCATTGATGGTTTAAGTTTTTTTGATTCAAGTATTTTGTCAATTTCAGTTCCAATTTCTTTTCAATCTTTTGATAATCTTTGATTCGATTCGATGATGATTTCTTCCATATTTATTCATTCAATTTGTTTTTGATCAATTTTATTGAATTTTTAGAGTTTTATCCCTCTGCTGAATTTGTTGTTTGTTGATGATGATTTCATTTTAATGTTGATGATGATTTCAATCAATCTCAATTCTCTCTTCAATCTCTAAATAATTCTTCAATTTTATACTTCCTTTTTGTGTAACTTTCTAAAGCAGTTTCATTCAATACAATCAATTCCTCATTTTCATTCTTGTTTGATTTCAAGTTTGATTCTCTTTTTGTTCCGAGACTGAATTTTCAACTCTCAATACAAATTCTTCCTTCTTAATGATTCTATTTTTCTATTTCAGATCTATTCACCAAATTCTCTTTCGAATTTGAATATTTAGATTTAATCTCACTTCTTCCTCTCGAATGATTCATAATTCCTTCATCTGTGGCAGATCCGATTAATTTGTCTGTGGCAGAGACAAGTTTCGTTATAGTTCATATACCAGAAAATATAGATGATACTCTCTCTCATATATTCAATTTCTTGTTTTTGTTTTTAGAATCTCTGTTTGGAAAGCAATTTTAATGAATTGTCAATTTCACTATAATATGATTGGGAGAAAAGAGTAGCAAAAGTTGTAAACAATGCAGATGCAATATCTAATAGAATTCAATGTTGCAGTTGTCATCAATAGCTTATGTTCATGCACATAAAAAATTCAGTATTTGTTGTGTGTGAGTTTGGTGTATGAAGAAGGATGAATTGTTTAAAGCAAGCCTTATTGGTAAACAACTTGCTGAGATGAATGGTACAAAGAATAATGGTGAGCAATTGGTTTGTATGTTAAGATGAAGGAATTCTTTTGGTTTGCTTTCATGGAATACAATATTTTGATAGAGATGGTAGTTGTGTTTTCACGAAGCAAAGCTGAAGCATTTCATACAACAATGTCTGAAGGGAATGCTAAAATGATCAAGTTCTTTTTAGACTAAGGAGCTGATATTGATATACCATATGCTAATGGATGGACAATAAGAAAATTGACAAAGCATCAGGGCCAAGTTAAAATTTTAGTCCAAACAACATATTTGATGATGATTTGAAGATAGATGAACTTAGCATGACAAGCTTTTCTGTATTAACTGGCTTGTGCAGTATTCAACTCGGGAAGCAATCTCTGTTACTCCATAAAATTTGGTTTAATCAATTGGCTTTCAATCTTGAATAGCCTAAGCTATTGTAGCTTCTTAAAGTAGAAATTCCAACAATAAATGTTTTTGGTTAATAATAGAGTCTTAGTATTGTTTTGTTTTCATGATTACTGCACTTAGTTTTAGTAAAAATTTGTAGTATTTCTTTGTATTTTGAAGTTGAAAATTCTTAAATTCAACTTGAGAGAGGATATTGGAGATATAAGACTCTTTTTATAATTTGTAATTGATTGTCCGCTATAAATAGGAGTATTTGGTTGTTAATAAATTTGAGAAAAATATTATATAGAAATGAAATTTAATAGAAAAAGATATTATTATCCACAGTAGCAACAATTATTAACACTACTATAAGAATAAGATAAGATGATTCTCGCCATTTTCCTTATAGTAGGGGCATTTACTGCAGTCTCAGCTAGACTAGGTTGATCACAGGGCAGATTTTAAGAAATCAGTCCCTGACCTGTTGCTAAAATAATAACCTATCAGATCACGGGACAAAATGCGTTTCGGATTTTTCAAAAATAATATTAAAAGAATAAAAAAGACATTTTTAATTTCTTTACCAACAAATAATCAAACTAAAAAGTCACTAAATTTATAATTATAATTAGCTAATACTTAATATAATAAAAAAATTAAAATACATTAACATCTCCAATTTTAATTTAAAAAAAAAAAAACACAAATTAATGTTTCATTCATCATGCAATAGGCTCTTCCAACTATAAAATTGCACTGCACTGCATGTGAGAATAAGACAGAATGTAAAACTTTTCAACACCAAGAGTTAGCTATTAAATCCATAAAAAATCCTGTAATTAAAAATCAAACTAAAATGAAAGAAAAAACATTCAAAAGAAAGGTTCAAAGCCAAAGCTTTTTCTATATGTTAGCATAAAAATCAAACATTTCCATGCATGTCCAAACTAATTTAATCACATACTTCAAAACATACACATAAGCATTACAAATTTTATTTAATATGTGTAATTTAGTTATTTAATAAACCCCTAAACAAATTTTAATTAAATAGTATTTTTTAATAGAATATACTTCTATTCTTATTTACATTTTTTCTTATTCTTTAATAGTATTTTTCTCTTTAATTATAATCTTAAACATATCTTAAAGAGAATCACAAGAAATTTTTTAGATGCTATGCCATTCACTATTGACCCTTCTTTTTTTTTTTTTTACAATTTTTCTATTTTTAAATTTTAATTTTCACTTATTTAATGTTTGTAAGTTATAGTTATTAATAATCATTAATATAACTCCTACCGAAAATCAAAAAAAATAATTTAATAAATGAATCTCAATAATATTAGTAATATTTTTTTTAAAATAATAAAATTCTAATTTCTCTTAATTTTTTAAAAAATATTTTTGTTTATAACTTTTCACCATTTCATTTTTATATGTATAATTGTCTAATATTATTAATCGATATAATATTTATTTTTATTTTCAAATAATAATTAAAAAAAATTAGACTATATTTTATAGATATGTAATGAATTTTTTAATCTTAAAATTTAAGTTTAAAATCAAATAAAATTATATTAAATAATTTTTAGAAATGAAATTAATTTGTAAAGTAAATGAATTGTGTTTTCATTGTAATTTATCAGTTTGAATTTTATTGTTGACAATTATATTATTTTATTTTTGAAAGACAGAAATATATTATTTCGTTAACAACTATTATGTTGTTTAAAATTTAAATTCAAATAAAATCATAAAAAATAAAGAGAAATTTATAAATTCGTTAGTTATGTTTGGTCAATTTTATAATTTAATCAATTAGTTTTGACATAATTATTAAAATATTGCTAACCTTTGTCATTTTAAGACTATTCCATTATTCAGTCCAATTATTTAAGTATATTTTTAAATATTTTATCAGATTATTCAAGAATATTTTGAGAATTTGTGGAATATTTTAAGAATATTATTTAAGAATAATATTTTAAGAATATTATTATTCAAGATGATACAGTGCAATAGTGGTAAAAGTTAGGTATTTTAGAATAATAATCGTGCCAAAAAATAATACCGATAATAAGATTGACCAAATATTAGAGAGAAAATTGTAAATTTTTCAAAAAATTAATTTTATGTACAATTAATAGGAAATTGTTTGAGTTAAATAGTTATTATACATTTATTAATTAAATTTCATATGTATTTAGTTGATTTCACAAATAAGGTAATTTTATGCTATTGATTGGTTGATGAAATTTAAAATTTGGTAAATTTTCTCCTTTCGTTTTAATCAATTTTTTATTGATTTTTTTAATAAAATAATTTATAAAATATTCAAAATTTGGTATAGATGTTGAATTGTAAAACACATAACAGTTACAAAATTTATAATAGAGGAAAAAAAATATCAAAACTATACTAAATTCATACGACGAGGAACAAACACTACTTAAGCTTATATAAAAAAAAAAAAATTACATTTGGTATAAGTTTTAGCACACAATTTCTTTTTTTTTTTTTCTTTCTAAAATGTCCTTTATTTTTGTTAGAAAAAAACTTATGCAATAACTTGGTCCATCTCAACAAATTATATTACATATTCATTCTGATTAAATAATTTTACAGCCATTTAAAAAAAAAAAAAAACACATTAAATAATTCACTAATTTATTCTTTTTTATTTGCATAACGAATAAAAAGGATTCAGATGTAATTATTCATTAGCATTTATTTTAGCTTTTGTTTGTGAGAGAAAAAAGAAATAGAAAGATTAACACATTTCTTTTATTAATCTTAAAAAAAAAAACAAAAAACACACACACATTTCTTTGATTGCTATTAATTAAATTTCTATTTGCCCTTAATTCTTCTCTATTAAAGCAAAAGTTTAAAAATAAGCTCACCCGGTCGACATGAAATGTTTGGAATAAATGTTCTACAATTTTGTAAATTTAGTTGTTTTTTTTTTTTTTGAAAGGTTAAATTTAGTTTTATAATGTTTAAAATATTTCATTAGTAAATTTTTTTAAAAAAATATTTTCAGTAATTTTTTACTCAAGCTATCAAATGATTGATATGCAACATTTTCTTTAAAAAAAAAAAAAAACGAAAAGGATTAATAAAAAAATGTACGCTTGCGTGGACCATTTAGAAGTCACACCTGAAAACAACAAAATACCACGGTGGGTCTTTGTCCCCATGTTAGTTTCTGAAGCAGACGCATCTAAATTTGGATTTGATTTTTTTTTTTTCAAAGATGAGAGTACCCAGGAGCCTATTAAGCTTTGGTATGTAAATCCAACGAAAGGAGTATTAAGTATACCATGATAATTATAAATTTGTGATGCTCTTTCCTTAACAATCTACCATTAACCATTAATCATAATAACTGAGCATACACATCATCATCTTGGGTTTAACAGAAATTAATTTACCTTCTTGCTACCAAATTTTAATTACTCATTAGCTTCTTGCTATCTATTTAGTCTTCTTCTGCAGAAAGGCCTCATTTTGTAAGTAACAGCCTTCCAATAACATTATTTTTGGCTTCCATTCAAACAATGTATCACCACAGAAAGCAATCATAAGTAATATTAAAAAAATGGAAACAGAAGAAAATCAAATCACATATCAATAGCATAAGAGACTTGAGTAAACTAATATTAATGAGTGAATTGGTAGTAGAATTCAATGTCTAGTAAATTCTAGTAGAAATCATGTAATAGGGCAGGTGCATCCAACGTCCAACCTACACCATGTGAGAAGCTATATTCCAGGGAATCAGGCTTACAATTGCTTTAATAATTTAGCAAGTGCAAAATTATATTCTTGACACTTATATTGAGAATTGTTATTATAACTGAAATTGATTATATAGATTTGTTTACATGTAGTTTTTTCTTACATCATTAAGATCAACGCAAACAGAAATAATATACAAATTGAAGAATTATTCATGAATTTACAATCAATTTCCAGTTTGCACTTAATTTTGGCTTTTGCAGCACCAAACGTAAAATGATGCTCTAATAATTTTTATTTATAAATTTTTATATTTTGTTTATGATTTGTTCATATTTTTATTAATGTCAGATGAAGATGGAAGAACTGTGATTGATGAATTGAAGAATTTGTAGCTTCTACTAGAACATGTTAAAAATGATGATGCTCTACTAATTTTGTTTACATATCGTGTATAAATTGCTTATGTTATATAATTTTTACGTACACTTTAAATTTTCTATAATTATCAAGTTGTAGTGGAAATAATCTCAATTAGTTAATTTGTGTTTACTTTGTTTATTTTTTTTATGTTATGTAATTTTTAAATAGATTTCAAATTTCATGTAATTATTAAGTTGTAGTGGAAGTAATCCTAATTAGTTGAATAATTTTCAAAATATTTATGTTTTATTTATGTCATCTAATTTTTTTGTTATACACTAATTAACTTAAAATAAAAGAGTCAAATTGTTAATTTTGTAAAATATAAGGGTTAAATTGTAATTATTATAAAATCTAGGGGTCAAATTATAATTACTATAAAATATAAGGTTCAAATTATAATTTTTATAAAACATAGGGTCCACTTTTGTTTATGAGTTGTTTAGCACGTAAATGTTAAAAATTGGCTAGTTGGAGAACAAAAGTGGTTAATTTGAAAACAATTTGTTAAAAACATGATATGCTAGTTTTTTAAGCAACTCATTTTAATAATTACATAATTATAGTGAACTATTTATGTCAAACCCCCAATTCTGGTCCCTAAAATTTTTATCAAAATGGTATTTTCTTCTTCCTTTCACTAATGCATAATAAACGCTGCCAATAATTGTCCGACACCAGAATACCCAAACACATTTTTAGAATTGCCTCACTACCAACAAAATAACACTAAACATATTTGGTTCCTTATGGGGAGACTAACAAGTCAAAAACAATAATCAAATAGCACTACTTATAAATTAAATTGAAGGTCTTAACATCAGCATTCAAAATATACCTTCAAACTTATCGGAGTATGACAAGAAAATAGTAAAAAAACTGTTGATAGCTCTGCGATCTGAGCAGGTCCGATAATTCGATCAATTTCAAACTCAACCCTTCGGCCACCGATTATAAAAAATACAGTACCAACAGAAAGATATTATCGAGATGAATCGGTTAGTGGTCTTGGATTTCCGAGTTGACATTCAGAGCAACTACAACAATTCTCCTAATAATTGGCAATACAAAAAGAAGAAGTTGGAGAGAGATTTATGATTTCAAAATCAGAATCTAACATAGATGTCTTTGTGGTATTTATGAAATAAACTCTCAAACTTCATTATTTTGTTAGTTTATTCCATTTTGGAAAAACAACAAGAAAATACTGGTACCAGTCACAAGCTGATAAGTGTTTTGTTGTTCATTTTCAAAAATTTAGCATGTTAAAAGATTAAATTATATCAATTTTGACAATTTCAGAGAGCCAATTGGTCACTTGTAAATGTTAGAGAAGTAACTCATATTAGATAAGGGCAAACTATTTAATTTGCCAAATTTTTATCTCAACATCATCTAATAATTAAATTTTTTTTTTTTTTTTAAAAAATGAGCCGTGCTTATAGTCCATAATCCATAATAGGATAAAAATAAATTCCCAAACATAAATAGGAGCATAACCCATCGAGACACACCCTTGCTAAAGTATTGTTCATGTATTAGCTTGCCGAGGAATCCATAGAACAATAAGCATATTAAGAATAAACATATTATTAAGAATAAAATATGCTATACATTAGCAAGAGGCGACTTATCTGTTTCTAACACAGCTGATAAGCGTAGGAGGAGATTCTCAGATAGAATTAGGAATGAGGAGAATAACGTACAAACTTGATAATTTATCCAATTTTAGGGGTAACTTGAAAAAAAAATTGGTAAATTAAACAGCAAGTACAAGTTGATGGTCATTTAAAAAATATTATGAAAATCAGTGGAATGTGGTGATTCTGTAATGAAGTTGAAAATGTGGTGAGTCAGTAAAATAATTTAAGATGTAATCAAAATATAACATCTAATCAAATTCTTGAACATATGATTATAGACACACTTTTGAGTACATATCTTAGAAGGACGCAATTTATCTTGTGTTCTCCTTTTCCTTATTTCTCTAAACCCTCTCCGTTAAAGACTCTTTGTTGATGTTTCTGAGCTGCTGCTGATGTTCATCACCGGTGGCGGCCCTTCTTCATCTCCAAAGGGTAATTTCTTGGATGTATGGATGGATTAGCACAACACTAAAGATTAATGTTCAGATCTAAAGGAGTTTCAATTTTTTATCTTTCTGATTTAGGTTACAATATTGTATGAAATGGTTCCGGATGTGATGTTTGTAGTTTCAAGTTTTTTTACCTCGCATTTCATCCATTCAGAATAGCTTTGTTAAAAAAAAAAAAATTAGAAATATAAAAAAAAATTATGTATGCATGAAAATTTGTATACATAAAAAAAATTAACATGTATACATAAAGAAAAATTGATTGCTTACAAGAACACAACTTTCCAATACATCACAATACATATTGTTTATGATCTATTAAATATGATTAATTTATGTTTATAATATGCTTAAAATGCATTTACTGTTTATTTAGATAAAATATAATAAATGCAAAACAAGTAGCTTCAACAGTTTTAAGAGATCATCATTTAGAATAATTAAATCCAAAATATTTTAAAATAGAATGTAAATCTTGGAAAGTGATAAAATACAGTTAAATTCTTATAGAAAGCAATTTCAAATATTCTCAAAAAATAAATATATTCAAAATTTAATACTATAGCAAATTATTTATTTATTTAACATATGTTTGAAATTTGTTTATAAAATGTGGTTGTACATAGAAACAACTCAAACAAATGTTAAACAAGTTATACACAAGAAAAGAACATTGACTTCTTTTATATCAACTAAGTGTCATTAAAAATAATAGAGTAACGTAATTGGAAAAAAAAAATGTTTATAGTATTTAAAATTCAATATAATAACAAATCATTTATTTTTTTAAAATATGTTTATAAAATTATTGTTATATGACACAAGAAGATTTCCAACAAAATATAAACAGGTTAGAGAAAAAAAAAATTCTCTTTTTAATAGCCACCGAAACATAAACAGTATAAATATAATACGAATAAAAAATTATATAACTTTTAAAACCAAATAAATAATAGAAATCTAAGAATCAAATTAAAATTTCAATCATTAACTTATCATTTCAATTTGCAAATCATGCTTGAAATGACAATACAACTATAAATAATAAACTAGATGTAAACAATATGGATTGTATAATTTTTATTTATAAATTGTTTAATTTATTCCTCTTACCATACCAATTGAAGAAAAGAACAAAGGGAAAAAAAAGTGAATTTAATTTGCAATCCATATTGAATCATATGGTAATTCAATTCATGTAATTATCATTTGTTTATACAGCTTTTCTATGAACTACTCCAACTCTCTCCAAATATCACATGAAATGAAAACCTTAATGTAAAAGCCATTTGTAATTACATAAATATGGATAAAAATTCATAATCTCTAATCGACAATATGTCTTATTACTTTCATATCTCATTTCAAACCTTAAATATTAAAAATTTCATACAAGTTGCAGAAACCAGTCGATGCAAAGAAAACTATCCGACGAGAATTAGGTTATTTGACACGGTGTTTTTTGGTTTGAAATATCATATGACGATGAGATTTCAGTCAAGATTCCAAACAATGACATGAAGGCAGAAATATGTTTGATGATTTTTAGCGGAAAAAATGAAGAAAATTCTCATCGGAAGACTCGACGGAAAATCGGAATTGCCAAGAAATTGTGTCGGAATGCCACCGGAAAACCCATGGATACTAGAAACCTTTCATAAACCAATTTAGTTACCTTCTGTAAACCTGTAGTAAAAAATGAGTCTTTTAGGGTTTTATTTTCATTTTTTATTCTTAAAAGAACTATATGGTCTTATTAGAGATTATTTTGCTGTTATTGAATGTTTTTGTCTAACTTTTTATTCCCGTTTCTATTTAAGTATATACCCCAAAATAATTCTTGATCAAGAGATGGATCCTTTTCAACATTGGTATTTTAGCTAGAAACAGTGCCTTAGGCCATTTTCCTCGAGTGCACCTGAACCCATCTTCTTCGCCCTTTACATTACTAGCATATTAATGGGTTGAACAGTATATGCCCATGTGAAATTTGTTTTCTTGGCAAAATATTCTGTCTTAGAAAAAAGAAATTTTGGATTTAAAGTTTAAATTAATCATTTTTAACACATTAAAATTCATTTTCATATTAATTTAATCAGATTAATTTACCATGAGATCGCATGGGACTTGGGCTCTTTTACCTTCCTTGTTCGGCTTATTACTCCATAGCTTTATGGCGTTGGTCTATATACTCCGCCCATACCCGCCACTGCCTTTGCAGACATATGCATGTTTACATTAAAAATACTTTACTTTGAGATATTAAAAAAAAAAAAAATTGATGGGGGTATAAATTAGGATTAGAGAAATTAATAATCACAGAAGAAAGAGTTGATTCATACTATTTGATTTTATTCCGATCGTCTGTCAATCATAGAGATGCTATTAAATTTAAAATACTTTGTAATATCTATTTTATTATTTATAAATATTAAATTTTGTAACACCATAGTACATTATATTTGAAGCTGTCTAGATCTATTTATCTATAATTATATAGACATATTGATATATAAACATTATGACAATAGTATCATTTGACATAATAAAAAACAACCAATAACTTATTTGGCGTTGTATTTTTTAATAAATAATTATATTTAATGTTAATATAATTATCATTAATAGTTTATAATAAATTCAACTCATTGATCTCTACAAATATTTAATTCTTCAATAATTATTTATAATCATTCATTTTATGAATAATTTTTTATCAAAATATAATAAAATATTTAATTTTTTGTTTTAAAAATTGATTATTTTTATTTTTATAAATTATTAATATTTTACAATAAATGTAATTCATTAATACCAAAATAATTTTTTTTTTTCAAAACTTTTTATCATAGTAAAAAACTTACCGAATCGTTATCTTATTTGGACATTCAAAGTTTGATTTTCACATTCCACCATTGAAACTTTTTTAAATAATAATAATAATCTTTAGAAGAAAAATGGTCACTATACACATTAAAATAACAAATTAAAAAAAATAAATTATTAAAAATAATATTTTGATTAATAAATTAAAGAAACGGTGCATATGCAGGTGAGGTGTAAGTGTAGTTACAAAAAAATCAACTATGTTATTTGTATTTTTATTTTTCAATATTTTTTGTCATTAATTATATAATCAAATCGAAAATAATTATTAAGAATTCTATCAAAATTTACGAAAGGAAAATTTTTATGTGATAATTTTTTTTAGAGAAGTGACAAGTGAGGGACAAATAAGAATACCAACAAAAATTAATTAATTAAAAAAACCAATAATGATTTCATAATAATACAATGATTTAATTCAAAAAATTTGACATGGAAAAAAGTCAAATGCAATTGGAGAGTTGGCTGTGATACAATGAATCAAAAGCACAGAATCAGAATAAATGATGTAATTTTGGTCTTTAACATGTTTTCATAATTGAAAACATATTATTGTCTATTGGCTATTGTTGTATAAGACCTACCAAAAACCAAATTATATATATATATATATGTTTGACACGTACATTTGACCCCAATTAATTAAGGAAATAGATATATGTATATGTTTCCACTTATGTAGACAATTTAAATTATTTAATTCATCCCCAAAAGCACAGGACTAGAGAGTTTCTATTTGTCTAATTCAGAGATTACAAAGCTCACCACATGCACTGCCTTTCCATATATACGTCATTACAAATTTCATTTTTTGACCACATTTGAATAATTTTAAGTTATCATCCTTTCTTAATTAAATGTCTGTTTTGGTTTACAAATAATTGAACCCTATCTCTCAAGAAATATAAAGTAATTAAGAAGGGATGAATTAGTTGGTTAAAAAAAAAGGTTGGAAGTCTTATTTGAATGTTAATCTGATGTTCTATTTATGTTTAATAATGATGATTATCAATACAATAATAAGCGTAATGGTATGAATGGGCCATGAGTCTATGATATAACGATATTCTATAAGACATGATTAAACATGTGAATGATGTGTGACTTGTATGGCGATGATATTGTATTGAGTTCCATAGGGTTGAGGTAGAAACTTAATTATAAGGCTATGTTACAACATAGTAATAGCAATACTGCCCATACATATGGAATATGTATGGCCTAGGGCCATGAGATTGAGATGCAACTCGCATGAAATAACTAAACAAGAATTCAAATCTATTATATATATAATAGTAAATCAAATGTAACAACAACATGTCAAGCTTTAAATCAAACGTTCAACAGGGATAAACTTATCATAACATTCAAATAAAAATCAACAAACACCTCTCTTTTCAAAAATCATGTCTCATCACATTTATTTCCTTATTTGTTTCCTATTTTAACATCACATAGCATCAAATTTCAGCTTGTACGCCTGTCACTAATTCGGGTATAACTTAATACTTATAACTCAGATTAAGGAAATTCTTGATTCTAATTAACACTAACACATAAGGTTATATTATGAATTATTTTCAGAATTTTCCAAATTACCAATCATTACCAGTTTTTATTTTTATACAGACCTATTGTCTGCTGAGTTACAGCCTGCATAGCATTTACTAATTTTGCCATAACTTCCCAAAAATTAGTCCAATTTACATGATTCAAAAACCATTACAAAGCTAACTCAGAGACCTACAACAATGTAGTTTATCACTTTTCCTAATTTTACCGTTTTCATAGAGAAAATACAGGCTAAAGACAGGTTACCCTATCCAGAAAATTCA
>CANUEY010042840.1:0-10528 GCA_948099555.1 Croton setiger
TCATTTATAATCATTTCTCAAATCAAATATTTCATGTAAATGTCATATATCATGTCATACTCTGATGCATTTAAATAAAAATGCATGAAATGCGTGAAATGACGTCAAAAAGACGTATGCTTTTGGTCAGGGGTGTCACATCCTAAACTTCAGCTGACTGACCCTGGGGAATGATAATGGAACTGACACCGTCAGTTGCCCCAAAGGAAACCTGGAATCATGTAAAGGCAATTTAGTGAGTTGCGTACTCAGTAAGTGCAAACTATACAATATAAACAAAGCAATAATTCATAATCTCAAAATATTAAATAGAACTTGTGGTAGAAAAACTTATTTCAAAGGATTCCTTTCATCTAATAAGTCACAGATACTATAATCTGTATTACCTTACATTTCCAAATATTAGTCAAAACATGATCATATACGAATGTAAACCACATCATATAAACCAAACATGTAATTCGGTTTATCATAACTTATCAAAATAACATGGTTATAGATCATATTCATCATCTCATAGCATAGCAATATCATAAGATGCATAATTACATGTCTTTTTTTTTTCTTTAGTTGTGATCTATCGACCAAGTGTTGCCTCGGGAATTTCGCGGCATATCAGTAACCATAGCTGGCCAGCAAACCTGTAAGACCGGAATATTGTCGGTCAAAAGGGATCCGAGGATCAACCTTCATTATGTAGTATTCACTAGATCATTCTGCATTGTATAGGACCCGTAGGTCTCTCTGTAACATATTGGACCCATAGGTCTTTCTATATCAAATAGGACCCATAGGTCTTTCCGTCAAATCATATAGAAATCGTAGGTTTCTCTCGTGAAATTTGCAAACACTGGCTACAATAATCACAACGGCCATATTTAAGTCCTGTGGAAATGCATTTATAAATTATGCATTTCATATCATCATGCTTCATATAGTCATGTGACCCGGCCTCAATACCGGTTAAAACAACATAAATATCTCTATAAAATCAAATAACTCAACTGGTTGTGTTTCAGTACCGACTCAGGAACCACAAATATCACAATTCATATATCAAATATTTTCAATTGACCGGGTTTCAATACCGGTCCAAACAGTTCAATAGTAGCATATAACAACAATTTCATATATCACAGATGACCAGACTTCAGTACCAGCCCAAACAGTTTAATATAGCATACTTGGTAAATTCACAGAGTCCAAATCAAACATATAAGTAAGTGGGTTTAGCACTTACCTCACTATTGTGAACTCGGGTGGGTCTCAGGTTGCTTACCCCGCGCCGCTCGAGAACTCAATACTCCTATAATCCATAACATAGCATTGATGTTCAAATAACCAAATCAGAAATCCATATATGCTATGATGCATGATTTCATAATTAATCTTTGAGTTAATTGAGTTTAAAATTAATCCGTATAATATTCTAAGAATTTAAACTCAATTTGTAAATTTTTCCTATTTAAAATCAATTTATAACATATTAAAAATAATTATCAAACTCATTTTATCATATAATAATTATAATTAATAATAATTATAATTATTAAAACCAAAACTATAATTCAATAAACCAAATCATAAATTAAAATCAAATTCATAATTAAATTCTTTAATAAAAATATTTAAATCTTAATTTTGACCTCAAAACAATCTCAAAATAAACTTTTGACCATCAAAAACGGATTCAGGACGTCGAAATTAGATTGGTAGGGTCAAAACATAATTTATAAAGTTTCAGGCCAAACTTGTAATTAATTAAAAATCTAGGGACCAAATTTCAATTAAACATAATTGCAAAAACTAGCCAAAAGGGCCAAATTGCAAAGCTGCAGAAACATAAGGGGTCAAATTGCAATTATTTAAACTTAAATCTGCTGGACTAAATTGAAAGGAAAACAAAATCTTGCTGAAGGGTACAATTGCAAAGATAAATAAGTTTAGGGGGTCAAAAACAAGAATTACCCAAAATCAGGCACCAGAAATAGAATTCACCAAAACGCACAGAACGACGTTGTTTTGGTCCCTACCTCGCAGCTCCCGCGTGCCTCGTGCCCGCATACACGCCTCGCTCAAAACGCACGCCCTTGGCGTCGTTTTGGCCTGGCTCCAGCCGCCTGCCTCCCGCAACCTCTTACCCAGAAAATCAGTCTCTCAAGCCTACTTCCCGATGACCGTACATCCTCCTTCAGTGGTTTTCCGATGAGCTATGACTACCTTTCTCTTCCTCTACACACCTTCTAGCTAACCATCGGAGCCAATTTCCTAGAAACCCTGTAGATTAAAAAATACAAGTCCCCAAAGTTGGCTCCTCAACACTTTTTACCTAGATTCCAGATTTTACCTATCTCTCAACCCAATTTCCAGCCACTTTTCCAGCCACCTCGGTGGTTTTCCCGCAAACTAAAATGACCAAACTCTACACCAACATACCCTCTATCATCCCATATAGCCCAAAATTACTCATGATTCACCAATTGGAAGATATAACCCTTCAAAGTAGCAACCTTAATACTGCCTTAGAACTAGAATTTGAACCCAGAATTTTGTTTCTCTTTCCCAAATGATTTCCAGCCACTTTCTTCACTATTTAACACATCTAAACTCTTCCTAAACAACCCAAGAATATGTTAAAATAGTAGGATTGAAGATTTCCCAAAGATTTCCCTCTTTTCTCTCTTCTTTTCTTTCTTTTTCTTTCCTTTTCTCTCTTCTTTCTTCTTCCTCTCTTTCCCAACCTTTCTCTCTCTATTTTCCTTGCTGTCCAGCCTTCAAACTCACATCTCCAGCACCTACCATAAGTCCCAACAATGTCTAATAGCTGCTTGGTAACTTTTGCCCACAAGACTATCCAATTTTTGCCTTAAACCTTACTTAAACCTTAAGTATTCTTCCTTCCTTTCATTTAATCATCAACCACATATTCCGGCCCCATAAATCATCCAGCTTAAAACTTGTTTTTGGTGTCAAAATAGTATGTATAACACGTCTCTGAAGTTTCGTAAAAATCGGAATCCGAAAATTTGTCGCGGTTCGATCGGTGCCCTAAACCGAGTCTGTAACCTCGACAATTTTCGCGGAACCAAAACCATATGACACCGTCTCAAAATTAGGGTTCCAAAACTCTTTAAAACATGTTAATAAACACATATCAAAATACCAAAATCATTTGGTTCATATTTCACGTGATTCCGACATTTTTTAGTCACGCGGGTCCAAAAACCATAATTAGTTTCGTTTGTGTCTTTCAACGGCAAACGAGCCTATAACATAGCTTATAATTCTTATTCAAATCATATATTATCATATCCAAATCATATATTCCATGTTTAACTTAATTATCAAATTAAATCATAATGCATTTTAATGAAAATGCACGTAATGCATGAAAATGACGTCGGAACGACAGAGAGTTAGGTTTGGGGCGTCACAAAAATTTTATAAAATATCAATTAAAATAAAAAAAATCAAAATGATATACATATTAATATAAATTTTTACTAAATTAATAAAAAAAATTTTGCAATTGTTTACTTTTAGACTTACCTGACTTGAACGGGAACTAGTCTCAATATATTTATGATTTAGAGGTGTAGCTCATAGTTGAGACCTATTCAATATATTTAATAATTAATCCAAAAATAACAAAACAAAATGTTAATGAATTTTATTTATTTTCTCCTTTCATCCAACAATATTCATGTATACAATCTGCTTTTATGTGTAGAAAGTAAATGTATGAATAGAATGATATATCTACTAAATTTGTGATAGCTTATAACTGTACCTCAAATGTTTAGGCTTATTACAGAAGAAAGAATGAATAGTTGTAAGTAAAAACTCTACCTCTATCTTATATATACTAATCTAATAATTTTATAAAAGCAAATGTGTGATAATATAATATACTTTAATACCTCCTCAAGCCGGAGTGTAAATTGACTGCATTCTAAGCTTGGAAATAAAATTTTGAAATGCAGTATACGTATGTTATTTGGTGAAGAAATCTGCTAACTGATTGGAAGAAGAGTGATGGGTGTCGAATCCACCAATAAAACCTGCTCTCCTACAAAACAAAACTTGTAAATAGGGTGAGAAGGGTCGAACCCTAGGGACTAACTTGCCGTAAATAACTAGATTTAAAATTAAAGACAAATAAAATAAAGAAGGAAATAAAAATCAAAAGGAAATTAATTAATAGGAAATTAAAACTTACGACAGAATTTAATAATAAACTGAAACAATAGGAAACGAATTCAGTCAAGGCATACCTTGGTGCGAAGTTTGATTCGATTGATCATTGATTTCAAAAATGGTTTCTTAATTCATATTACAGATAAGTTATAGCCAAGAAGAACGTCGACCCAACCAATTCTACCATAGTAATAGGCTGCTAAGATACGATCTAATAACAATCCCTAAGTAACTAGTAATCCTAAGTACGACGAAGGATTTAACCCGTTAATTACATTAAAAATTAGTAGAACCCTACCCAGATTAACAGAAACTATGAGCATCTATTTAAATCTGATTATATTCTTTTTTAACATAAACCAAAAGGTTCTACCCAATCAGATTATATTAATTACTACTCTATTGATCTAACCAAACAATTACGGATTTGATTCTATCGAATAGCTATGGAAATTGCTATCAAACAAACAACGGGTCCTATTAAGTCATTCAATAGAATTTCGCTAGGGGATATATTTTCCCAATAAATCACAGAAAGAATACAAATGCAACGTAAATTAAGGAATTCAATTAAGTTCAACAATCTCACAATCGAAATCAAACTTCTACCTTAGTTTAAGCCTTAACTGAACAAAAGAAATTAGCCACGCATGGCTACAACAGAAAACATGATGAGGAAAAAGAAAGGATTGCAAAATCAGCTGTTCAAGAACACCAATCCCGTAACCCTAAGTCAGATGGCAAAAAGTGTCTATAAAAAGTCCTAAAATTGACTTAAATACATCCCGAAAGGTAGAGTCAACTAATATAATAACAGGACCCACTAAAATTGATAATAAATCGGTCTTCCAGGCTTGAAAACGAGCAGAAATAACCTTTGAGATGTTTCGGGTTGGTAACCCTTTTTAAAACAAATTGCGCCTCCCGTTTTCCGCTTCATCTCGTTCACGGTAAACATCGGACTGCCTTGTTCTTTGCATCCCGAAAAATTCTGCAGCTTCAATCTTTCATCAAAATACTTTAAGTATACTTCTTTTCGCTCCATTCATGCCAAATCCAACTTTTCTAGCACAAAAGGAATAAATCAACTAAAATCACATTTTTAAGCACAAATAACGCAATAAGACAAATATAACAATAAAAACAAGTTGGATTTGCATGTTACCAAAATTCCCCACACTTATCCCATGCTTGTCCTTAAGCATGACTTAGAACTCGAAATCTAATCCATATAGGAGACCACAACGAAACTCAATTCAACAAATGCGAAAACCGCAAACAACGCAACATCGTAATTGGATACCAAACTGTCAAAAATCATCCCATCATCGTGAACTCAATCGAAAAAGGTTACACTAAGAATTCTTAAAACACGCACGCACACATACGAAGTTTGAATCAACAATAATCAAAGCATATAAAATACATTAGCTTCAAGAAAATCAATTAATGAACAACCATAGGCTCTCCTCGTAGTTCCCTCTCCACTAATGTAGGACAAGTCTCAACTAAGGATCATTAGGTCTTTAAAATGGGTTAGGCTAGGGTGATGGTTACAAAAGAAAAGGATAACGTAAGGTTAGAGAATAACAAGAAAATAAGTCTTTACATTTTAATGTTATTACCTTTAGTGTTTAGGTGGTGATTAATGCAACTCTTAACAAAGAAACAATACTAAACTAGAATTCCAGCTCTACAAAGAAAATTGCAGCTCTTTTTTTTACGTTGCTTCTTTTTTTTTCTTCTTTTTCTTTTTTTCTTGTTTTTTTTTTAATTTTTTTTCTTTATTCTCTTTTTTTTTCTTTTGTTTTTTTTTTACGATGAAGAAAAGACATTTGCAAGTCCAACAGCAGCCTAGAAGCTTAAAAAGATTTTTGTGTTGAAACTTCGCAAATAATATAACTTCATCATCAATTTTTTTTTTTTTGAATAGGAAACTAAAATTTAAACAATTAATTACAAATCACACAAGCAATATAGGGTTTTATTCCCAAAAACTAAACTAAAAAATAATAACATTAGCAAAAATGCATTTTACACCAAATCTTAATAACTTACATATTCATGCTCAACAATAATTAAAAAGACAAATTTTCTCGTTCAAGGGTGGTAGGCAAAAGGCTTTTTGGGTTATATGGTTATATTATGGGCTATGAAAGAAATTAGAAGTACGCATTTAGCATACTTCGTAGGCTAGAAAGGATAAAAAGAACGGTAATGTCAAGGTGGGAAATCGTAAAAGGGATTAGTGAATCGGCCAAAGAACACATGTCAAAAGAAACTAAGTTTTGAAAGACCAATTTTAAAATTCAAAGCATAAAAAATTTAAATTGAGACACACGAGTGTAATGACGATCAATTTCAAGTATGGTTTCCGCTCTCTAAGTCTTATCCTATTAGGTTCTCATAACGATCAAATTAAGTTCCAAAACAAAGTTCTCCTCTATAGACTTCTTAAGAGTTCCAAATCATGTTTAAAGACACAAATAAACCCAATTGAGTAATCTCAAAATCAGCTCAACACATCAAACATGCAAAAATATTACTCAAAAATTAACTTGGGATAAGTGTCTAAGTAACTCAACTAATTCAGACTAAAAATCTCAAGTTTTCTCAAAAAATTAAGTATATGACAGCAGCTGTAACACCAACAGAAATACTCAAAAAAGCATATCAAATGTCATAACTAAAGGTTTAAAAACTTGACAATGAGGAGCTATGAGGCATAGTAATCAAACAACCAACAGTAAGCTAATTTCAAATCCCCTCCCTACACTTATATCACACATTGTCCTCAATGTGGACAAAAACAATCAAGTTGTTTTTGCTTCGAAAATTCTATAAATAGACCTTCCCACACTTGCTTACTAGCCTACATTTGCTTAACAAGTTGCTGCCTTATTTTCTTTAGCAGCTAGTGATGTGTTGCAATGTTGTCTAAAATCGATTTCCTTCAAAAGAATAAGCGCAAGTGCAAAACAAGGATAATAGAATGCAAAAACAACTAAAGAATATTCCATTTTGAATTCTGATTGCTTCGTCATTGGCATTGCCAAACACATTGGCGACTGGTATAAAATTTCCTATTGTTGTGCTGGCTGTGTGGGTGCCATCTATTCAAGTCTTGACAGATTTTTGGAGTACCACCTTCTGAATTTGTTACAAAGACAATATAAGTTACCAAGTTACTTCTATCATCGATAGCTTGATCAACTATATCTTTCTTGTCATTGATTGTTTGATAGAAGCTGATCATACAAGTGAGACCAAAAATAAAGACAGCAACCAGGAATGCAAAAGGGTAACAAACTCATTTCCCAACAATACAAATATTAGAGAAAGCCCTATTGTGTACTCAAATGCAACTAATCAATGAAAATCAGATTTGCATTTGTAACTGTCATCAAGAAAAATAGATAAATATGCAGCTACACCAGAATCGTAAAATCAATAAGCCAAATAAAACGTAAGGTTTAAATAAACCTCAACATATCCAACATGATCAGTAGGAGAAAGAATTATGCAACGAATTCTACGAACTCAAGTTACTTGTTACTCCTATGGTGAATCTGAGACTGGAGACTACTCTTTTCTTTTTTTTCTTTTTTTTTTTATTAATTGTGCCTTGCCATTTCAGTTTGGTTCTGCTCTAGTCTAAATTTAAGAGTAGAGGTGTTGCTAGGCGACAAAATTCATCAAATGTGGGTACAAATGTTTCAAGATTTGGCCAGGATGAAAAATGAGAAGGGGTTAATTGCTCTAGCGTTCCGCATTGTGTGGCAGCTGTGACACCCCAAACCTTAACTTACGTCGTTTCGATGTCATTATATTCATTTTGTGCATTTTTAATTAAAAATGCATTATATTTTGATATGAAATATGACATGAACATGAACTATATGATTTGGAAATAGTAATATATGAATTAGAGATGTTAAAAAAAATATGTTTTAAGTTCGTTTATCGTCGAAAGACATAAACGGAGCCAATTAGGGTTTTTGGCTCGCGAAACCGAAAAATGTCGGAAATGCGTAATATTTTTAAGTAAATGATTTTGAGATGATTTTATATATTTATGAAAGTGATTTAAAGAGTTTTGGGATCGTGATTTTACGATGACGTCGTACGGTTTCGGTTCCGTGAAAATCGTCGAGGTTTCGGACTTGGTTTAAGGCACCGATTGAATCGCGGTAAATTTTCGGATTCCGATTTTTACGAAATTTCATACATGTGTTATACTATTTATTTTAACACCAAAAATGAATTTTAAACTGGTGCTGGACTCTATATGTTGCTGGAATTAGAGGAAATTAAAGAAAGAGAAAGTGGAAATATATCATACTTAAGAGTTAAAGAATTAAAAGGAATAAAATGATGATTAAGTTAAAAGAGAAATAGCTGCTGTCTTTTTGAGTGAGCTGGAGTGATTTGTGGCAGAAATGAAGAGGTGGAAGATGTGAGTTTTGTAACAACCTAACTTATAACTCTTATGTCATAAAACCTGCCTTTTTTTTTTACATTCTTAACATGTAACATAAGAACATTTATGCTTTAAGACTCCACAGTAATCAATTATACAGGTAACACCGAACCCGTAGGCATATTAACATATTAAAACTCTACATGTAATGCAATGACGTCTACCAAGCATATGACATGCCATACCTTATTTACTATATCATATATTCATTTGATCATAGGCATTAATAGATTACAAACCATATGACAAAAATCAACATGATAAGATGATTATATTAATGAAATACGAGAGAGAGAGAGAGAGAGAGAGAGAGAGAGAGAGAGAGAGAGAGAGAGATCTTAAGCTTCAGCTGACCGACCCAGAGGAAGGATGACGGAACTGACGCTGTTAGTTGCCCCAAAGAAAACCTGGAATCATGTAAAAGCAATTTAATGAGTTGCGAACTCAGTAAGTGCAAACTAAAAAATATAAACAAATCAATAAATCATAATTTCAGAAATATTAAACAGAAACTGTCGTAGACAAACTTATTTCATAGGGTTCCTCTTATCCAATAAGTCACAGATACTATAATATGTGTTACCTTACATTTCCAAATATTAGTCAAAACATGATCATATACAAGTATAAACCACATCATATGAACCAAACATGTAAATCGTTTTATTATAACTTATCAGAATAACATGATTCCATATCATAATCATCATCTCATAACATAGCAATATCATAAGATGCATAATGACATGTCTTTCCTTTTTCTTTAGTTGTGATTTATCGACCAAGTGTTGCCCCCGGGAATTTCATGGCATATCAGTAACCATAGCTGGCAAGCAAACCTGTAAGACCGGAATATCATCGGTCAAAAGGGATCCGAGGATCAACCTTTATTATGCAGTATTAACCAAATCATTTTGCATCGTATAGGACCCATAGGTCTCTCTGTAACATATAAGACCCGTAGGTCTTTCTATATCAAATGAGACCCATAGGTCTTTCCGTCAAATCATATAGAAACATAAGTTTCTCTCATGAAATCTGCAAACACTGGCTACGATAATCACAACGGCCATATTTAAGTCCTGTGGAAATGCATTTATAAAATATACATTTCATAGCATCATGCTTCATGTAATCATATGACCGAGTTTCAATACCGGTTAAAACAACATATATATTTCTATAATTAGATCAAATAACTCAACTGGTCAAGTTTCAGTACCGACTCAGGAACCACAAACAATACATTTCATATAAGATATATCTCTTGTTGACCGGGCTTCATTACCGGTCCAAACAATCCAATATAACTATAACATTTCACTTTTCATATATCACAGTTGACCGGACTTCATTACCGGTCCAAACAATTCATATATAGCATATATAGCAATATCACATATACATCTCTCTATACATGTAAGTAAGTGGTTTAACACTTACCGTACTACTGTGAACTCGGTTGGGTCTTGGGTAATTCACTCCGACCTGCTAGAGAACTCGATGCTCCTATAATGCATAGCATAGCAACGATATTCAATTAATCAAATAAATCATCTATATGTGTTATGATGCATGATTAAATTATTAATCTCTGAAATAATTGAGTTTAAAATTAATCCGTATATTTTCTGAGAATTTAAACTCAATCCGTAAAATTTTCCGATTTAAAAATCAATTTATAACATATTAAAAATAATTAATAAACTTAATTTATCATATAATAATTATAATTAATAATAATTATAATTATTAAAACCAAAACCATAATTAAATAAACCAAATAAATAATTAAAACCAAATTCATAATTAAATTCTTTAACAAAATATTTAAATCTTAATTTTCAGCCT
>CANUEY010042916.1:0-11562 GCA_948099555.1 Croton setiger
CCCGAAGTTGTTCCACGCGCGGGCCCGCTCGCCCAAGGAGGGCGCGCCCGCGGCGGGGGCGGGAGGGTCATCGGCGGGGATTGTCAGACCGTCGCTATCGGCTGCAAAGGAGGAAACATAAATTTTGTTGGTGATATGGCGGCGGTGCTGGGTGATACCCAGAGGACTGATGCGACGCCGCCGGCTAGGCAAGCGCCAGCGCCAGCGCGTTGGTTGGGTTGCCTATCCAGGTGCGTCAGGCGCCATGACGTCGATGATGCTCTGCAAGTGATCGATCTTGATGCCAGCTTTTCGATTACTCCCCCCCCCCTCTAAGTTTTTCACCCGCGGAGAAGGACACGCCCGTCGAGAGTAAGGTCGAGAGGTTCTCGCCGTTGTCGGGTCGGTTGTATTTGCGGAAGGCCCCGGAGCAGAGCTGGAAGGTGGAAAGGGGAGGGGGGAGGCTGCTGCGGACGCTCCACTCACTCATCTCGCAAGACGCAAACTCTGGGTTTTCCCCGAGACTATTTTCTTTTAATTACTATCTACACTGTGTTTGTTTTTCAAATACGGGAAGAGGCCACCCCTTTTTTAGAAGGCCTAGTATAAAATTATGTTAGAGAAGCACCGAAATACTGGGATTACACAACGCATTGATAATGTATCTGATATCACGGGGTTTGAAAGGATGTCACTGTACAGTTTTGTAAAACAATGTTTGTGTAAAGACGTGTTTTATTGTCTTCTGTAAAGTTAAGCGCGTCTTTTTGCCAGCCAGTGTTGTTGTCTGCAATCCTGTCCGGTCAGACGAGATCTGATCTCACTCATCTCACTCCGTATCTTTCTTGGATGTCACCTTGAACCCATGAACCCACGTCTTACCTCTGTCTAAAATCTGCACATTTCTTCTTTCGTCTTTTGGAGAAGTCAGGGGGAAATAAAGTATTACCCCATGTTGATGTCAAAACCACGAATGACGTCAACAGCAGCATACACGCTCATACGCATCACGTTGACAAACCTGCCTTCCAAGGTGAAATTACGACACAACGACACACTCTTTAGTTAGTACTTTCTGTCAGCTCGGATAACCCCAAGGACAACGGCCTGTCCACGCTGGGCAGCCCAGCCCCGAATACCCCCGTGCAGTCTTCACAGATTCTACGTGTACGTTACGTTTGGCCAGCTTGGCCATACGATTCGAGAGGGGCTACCACAAAGCAAAATAGTCGTACGATTAAGCCAAATTGTGGAAACAGTGAAACTTTGCAGAACTCGCGGTAATATACTGCACACCAAGCGCTTTGCCTTTTTTGCCAAGATATGTGGAGCACGGCCATGGTGTGGTCTTCCCCTCCCCCCTTGGCCCTCCCTCTCGTATCGTCAATCGGAGGCGAGAGATAGCGCTGGATGGACCCAAACCGACCCAAACACATCGCGCGCAGTCGTCCCAGCGGCGCTGCGCTGCACAGCCCCACAACAACACCCTCCCGCACCCCCAGGGTCCTTCCTGGGCCCGCCCCTGAGAGGTGGGTTGTGTCCGCGGCCAGACCGCGCTTCGCTTACCTCCTTGAGCGGCGACGCGCGCTGTGGGCGACGAGGGCCAGGGCGACGACGGCGAGGTGCAACATCCTCGTCGTGGGCGCCGTCATGTCGGTGTGTGTGGCGGTGAGCGGCGAGACGCGTGCGACGTGCGGCCCGGGCGGTGCGAGGCGGCACTGTGTGCCGAGCTGAGCGGAGTCAGGCAGAGTCAGGCCAGGCCAGCCCGAGTGTCCGAGTGCCAGCTTCAGGCTGCTTCAAGCCAGGCTAGCGCGTGGCAGACTCTCCCGCCCCCCGCGCTTCCCGCCGGCACCAGGGCCGCGCCGGCCGCGCCGCGGGCCCCGCGGAGGGAGGGGGAGGGGGAGGGGAGGGCGCGAGGGGGAGGGGCAGGAGACACGTCGGGCTGGACGCATCATTTCCCCGAAAAGAGGAGCAGTTCGTGGTTCGGCCGATGTTGTGATTCCCACAGTTACACCCCATTTTGTTCAACGCTCGACCGCGTAGAACGCCCCCCAGTTTCTAGAACACCCTACTGGCTGCTGTGTGTCGCCAGTGTCGGTCGCGAGGCCACCCCGACCAACTAAGGGGTCGTCCACATGTTACGTCAAGCATATTTGAGGCTTTTTCGACCCCCTCGCTCCCTCGCTCCCTGCACAACGCGGCTAACCAACCCTTTCAGCTTCGACCCCCTACCCCTCGAAAGCGTTCCATGATACGTGGACGTTCCCCGACGACCCCTAGCTATAGCTAGGGCTCCCGGGTCATTCCTAAAATAAATGGACGAATACGTTCGTAAAGGATGGATGATGCTAAGCTTAAGTCAGTCTAAGGACGACCGCCTACAAACACGCCTATATTCTGTCGTGTGACGGCAGCTGGTCTAAGCGTAGGCGGCGTTGCTCTGTCTCCAGGCAACGGCGCCACCCCATTGGTGACGCATCAACGGATCCGGGAGCTTGGGGGGCGGCACGGTGCCTCCAGCGCCTGCCCCGCCCCACTCCAGGGGCGTCTCGGCGGCCGTCTCAACGGCAACAGCCGCCATCACCATGCCCACGGTGCACCCCTTGCACGCCAACAAGGTGTTGGTGGGTGCGACAGGCACCATCGTGGGCGAGGGTTTCCACAAGACTGGCTCCGTTTCCCCGGAGGGCATAAGGCCAACCACGGGCGTGGGCGTGCTCACCAAGGGGCTGCAGCTGCCCAACGGTAAGGGCAGCCTGCTTGTAGGCACGCGGGGCGCGGGGTGGGTTCAGCTGGCGGCTGGCGGCGTCAGCGGGTCGAGCGCCGCCTCGAGAGGGAGCTACGGGGTGGGCTAGCCCGCCGCACATGCGTACCGGGCGGGCTGCCTACCCGGAGCTCATAAGGCGCTCGGGAGGCACGATACGAAAGACATGATCGTTTTACTCTGTCTTCTTTTCTACATGTATGCAGGTTATGATTTTCTTTTCCCTTTTTCAGAAGCTAACGGACATCTCCTCACCTCAGCGGTGCACCCAGGGTCGGCATCCTTACCCGGCCATGTGACCCACGTCGTGTCGACGCACCCTTCCCTGTCGCCTCTGGTCACCCCGGTCACCGTCATGTCCCAAGGCAGCCCTGTAACACATATCCTTGCCACAAAAAATATAGGCAAAGTGAGTATTACGTCGCTCCCGTGCAACAACCACCCATCTGGTTCACTCCGCCAAAAGAACCACCCAACTGGTTCGCTCCGCCAAAAGAACCACCCAACGCTCAGCTGTTTTCTCGATCTCTGATGCCTCCTATCCCCTATCCTTTTCATGGGATCCTCGAATCCTCCGCGCGCTTCATAGAGGATCCGACCGGATTGGGCGGCATCTGTTTCAATTCCGTTTTCCAACAAAGATTTTAATTTTTTTTCGGGATATGCGGAGGGAAATTTGGCGGTAAATTGTGACTTTTTCGACGAAAAGTAGGCTTATTTGGCCTCTTCTGACGGATGAAGGAGATGGGCGGCTTTGATGAGAAGGGAGCGTTGTGCTCCGTGTCGGGTTAGGCCTTTTCGGGGTCACAAGAAGTCATCGAGCGGACGAGGCGCGGACCGGTCTGGTTAAGGATGCCAAGCAATTCACGATGGAAAAGTCCTCCGATCGGAATGGTTCTCGAAGGCGAAGGGCGTTTCGCGCCTAGAAAGGCTCGGCGGCGGCGGCACGACAACGGCCCGCCGAGGGAAGGGGTCGAGCAAGAACCGGGGGGCACGCATTTGAATAAACGGGAATGATTTAGGGAGATGCGGCTCTGGAATATTTTCCGAAGGATGAGGTAACACCCGGGGCGGCTGCGGTGCCTCGTCCCTGTCGGCCCGGTCCCCGACACGGAGTATCTCTGTGCACGCGCCGCGAGCTGCTCGCGTTCTGCCGCCATTGCCGTACTCCACCGTGTTACCCCTCCGCCTCCTCCCCGCACCCACACTGAGCTCCTCCATAGGCTCCCCACCCGCCCCCGGTTCGGCTAGGGCTAGGGCAGCCGTCGGGGAAGGACGTGCCCTTGAGTGGCACTTTGCCGTCTCCGTCTCGGGGCGTCTGGCGGGGCCTGGGCCCCCATCCCCCGCCGAGGCGTGTCGGGGCGGAGGCGGTGAAGCCAGCCCCGGCGGCGGCCACGCCGAACACCACGCAGCGCAGCCAGCCCAAGTCCAGCCAATTGTGTAGTGCAAATCAGTGTAGTGGATTGTAGTGTAGCGTGCAGTGTAGTTAGTGCCGCGTAAGCTAGTGCTGTGTAGTACTGTGTAGTGCCGTGCAGTGTAGTGTAGTGCCGAGTAGTGCAGTGCTGCAATCCAACGCCGCCACCGCCACCGCCACCGCCACCGCCACCGCCACCGCCACCGCCACCGCCGCCGGTGGCAGGTGGCGCACGAGAAGGGAAGCTCGCCGGTGTGGCTCAGGACGTGGCTGGCCAAACGGTAAAGGCGCTGGCGCGGAAACTCCCGGCCGCACACGCGGCACTGCACCTTGTCACCGTGCACCTCGGCGGGGTGCGACACGAAGTGCTCCACGGCCTGAGCTAGGCTCTCCACGGGCTTCCGGCAGATCAGACACCTGCGGAAACAACACGCCATGAGCGCGAGGGCGGAGAGGTGCGGCGCGACGGGACCCGGGACGGTCAGCACTTACCTGAAAGGCGAGCACCTCTGGTGCGCCTGCACGTGCTTGTTGAGGCTGGCCAGCAGGTGGAAGGACTTGAGGCACAGCGCGCACTTGAGAAGGCGCGAACCAGTGGAGCTCTTTGACCGGCCGAGCACGATTCGCGGCATGCCGAAGCTCAGACCGCCCGAAGGCGTTTTCCTCGAGCACGACGCCGACCTCGCGTCCCGGCTCTCGTGACGAGGCCTGGAGGCCGCCCTGGAGGTGGGCCTGGAGGGTGCGACGGAGCGCGAGCGGGCTCTGGAGCGTCCCGGACCTGTGTGTCGCCGCCGACCCTCTGGAGAAGGGCTGCGCTCGGCGCGGGGCGGCCTCCTCGTCGTCGCCAAGCCCGGGAGGACGATGTTCTCCAGTCGCACGTAGCAGTCGAGCACAGGCCTCAGAGCCGGCGGCTCCGACTGGGTCTCCGGCTCGGAAGAGTTAGAGTCCTCAAGCCACAGCCGGTACTCCTCGCTGTCCATGGGCTCGAGCTTGACGGCGACATCCCCATTCAGATGGGCATCCTCACCTGTAAAAGAGACAACGGGGGGAGTCAGGAGAAAATAAAATGAAAATCTTACGAGAGGAAACAAACATTAATCACATCACATTCCCAACGCCCTCCAATCCCATGCATCAAAACCAAAACCAGAAAAGCGCGGGGCCGCGGAATAAGAACGCGAGAAAGAAAATACACGAGAGAACGGCACCGAATCGCTTTATTGCCCGCTCACAAGTTAGTTGATCGGTGGGTTAGGCTATCCCCAATCCAAACTCAAATCTATACTTTGGACATCGCACCTCCATCCGTCACTGGCCCATCTCCGAGGCGTGCCACTTGCGCATGTGTGCGCGTCGGTTAGAGATGTCTCCGAACCGACGGTCACAGTGGTGACACTTGTACGGGCGCTCGCCGGTGTGCGTGCGGAAGTGCTTGCGGAGGTCTGCGGGCCGCGGGCAGCGGTAGTCGCACTGCTCGCACTGCAGCAGCTGGCGGCTCCCGCGAGGCAGCGCGTGGCGTGGAGGCGAAGAAACGACCATGGGGGTCCAACCTGCAAAGAGAGGCAATCGTCAGTCACACGAGACTAGTAATAGGGAAATTGAGAGCACTTGACACTTAATAGGTTGTCAGAATAAATATATATATCTAAGATTAACATGATTGCTTGCAGCAGATCGGCTGGAAAAAGAATGCTCATATGACGACATACGAAAACTCACCTTCAGTACCCATCATCAAGACGCAAAAGGCAACTGATCAAGGAACAACACTAATAGCATTTGTATTCTGACTATTTATTGATACACATGATTAACTTATAATATAGATATGGAGTTTGGTGCCAAATGAACACCTGTATCACACTTTGGATCATGATTGAGCTTAAATCACAAGGCACATGGGTGTACAATAACAAAGTACTTAAGGAATGTTACACACATGTGATTACACAAAAAGTTTGACTATACACATCCAATAACGAGCAAGAACTTAAACTTCAGATAGGAAAATGAGGGTAGTAAATTTTCATCGCATGCCAGGAATACATGAGCATATCAGCAATATTCCAACAATACTCCAATAGTTTGTAAATACAGTACAGAGATGATAGGGAATTGATGACCTATCTGAAATATACGTCAAAATAACACAAGGTAGACAAAGCTTTTAAACAGGCAAATAAGAGTTTCTTAACACAACTAACTCAACAAAGAAATGATTCAACACAACAAATGCTCAATTAAAACAAACATATTCACAGCAACCTTATTCTGGGTTTATATTTTACCCCTAGCTGCTAGCTGCCATATCTATTCAGAACATATTAACACATATTCCATGAAACTGACTAAATTTCTGACAAGCGTTGTGGCAGACAAAGGACAGTCTTGGTCATAACTAGGGAATGCCACTGGTAAAAAACCAAGGAAAAAAACCAGGAAAGAAACCGGTTTTTATCGTTTTTTTCCCAGGCCCTCGGGAAAAAACGAAAAAATGGGAAAAAACGTTTTTAGAAGCTTTCGGAGCCAAATACAGCCTAATATCACGAAAAAGTATGTTTTACATGATTGCCTACGTTACTGCCTGTACCTCTACCAATATCGCCCGGTTCTACACCTGCCACCAGGACTGACAGTGTCTCTGAGGAGTGGGGTATTGCTGGAAAATTGCAAAGATGACCGCTAGGCAGCGCCAGCCCATGCGTATCGAAAGCAAAAGTTGTCTGCTCGTCTGCTCCGTCTCCTCAAGGCCAAGGGCAAGGAACATACTACTACTACTACTACTACTACTACTACTACAGTTTGATGTTTTACCACCATCATTATTGGTTAATGATGGAATATAGGGGGTGGGGAGGGGGTAAATTCTTCTTTCATTGTTTGCCTCAAAGATAGCAGCACGAGCAACACCTACTTCGAGAATGCAAGTGACCCCCACCCCAACAGAGTACCCCGGCGTGAGGCTAGTAGTACTACAGTAGTATGAAAACCCATTTAGGCAGTAGCTGCACACCTTATGCGACCTAACAAGAATATCAAGACTGTGCAAACGGACGAATTACCACTAAATCACCTTCTTTTTGGAGAAGAATGCGGTTCCAACCGTTAAAATGCTTTATTTAAGTGTATTTACATAAAAAATCGTTTTTGCCCATTTTTTTGGTTTTTTTCGGTTTTTTACCGGGAAAAAAACGTTTTTTTCCTTCGATTTTAAAAAAACCGGTTTTTTTCCTTCCCTAGTCATAACGATGGTCTTGTTTTGTGCTGGCTCTCTGCATGTTCAGTCATAGCACCAGCATTTCACGATTTAGCTACCGGCCTTTTGCCTTTCAGGTGTAGCTTCATGTGCCTCAGTAAATTGGCCGCCATGGTGAAACGTGAGCCGCACGTCTGGCACTTGTAGGGCTTCGGTGCCGGGTGGACGCGTTGGTGCGAGCCCAGGGCGACCTTGTTCTTGAACACGGCGTCGCACTTGCTGCAGGGGAAGCCGTTCGGTTCGCTGTGCGTCTCCTCCCGGAGGGGATCCAGCTCCTCTGACGCGCGGTGCACCTCGGCGTGCGCGCGAAGGGCGTCCCGGGAGTTGAACTTGGTGTCGCAGTCGCCGCAGGAGTACATGCGGCCGCTCTGCTTGTGTATCTTGAAGTGCGCCCACAACACGCGCCGACTGCTCAGGCGCGCCGGGCACTTGCTGCACTTGAAGGAGCGACCCGCGACGACCGACGGAGAGCCGAGGAAGGGAAGCTTCGGCCGGACGCTCCCTCAGCAGACGAGGCCACCGAAGTCGGGGCGACAGAAGTTGACGCACCTCGCGCCTGCCCCTGCGCTGCCCGCTCAGCAAGGTCGTGAGACTTCTTGTGATTGAACAGGTTAATCCAGAGCCGGAACACCTTGGACCTTGGAGCACTGGTTGCACTTGTACGCCTCGGTCCGCTGCAGCTTGCCATCCTGCGCCGCCCCCTCCTTCTTGACCTTGACCGGCTCTGGAGTTGCGACGTACCTGCCCGTGGAGTTGCAACTCATCTTGTGAGTCTTGTAGTGCACCCAATGGGCTTTGCGGTCCGGGAAGCTCTCCGGACACTTGCTGCATTGGTATCTGCCAGGTGTTGTCACCGGTCGCGGCTCGGCGGACTTCTCGATCGACAGTCCGCGAACAGAGGCCACGAACTCCGTGTCGGTGTGGACGCCGTAGTGCCACCAGTGCTGCTCCAGGTCGGGGAACACTTCTGCGCACCTCGAGCAACGGTACTCATTGGGCTGCTTGGACGTGTCCTCCTCGGCAGTGTTGCAGTGTCTGTCTTTCATGTGATTCTGTAGATCTTCGTGGTCGGCTAACAGTTCAGGGCACAAAGTACAAGAGTGAACGCCGGACGCGTTTTCTTCGGTCGGTGTCGTATCTCCGTCGGCAGCATTGCTGTGCTGAACTTTAATGTGATTCTGAAGGTCCGCTTGGTCGGCGAACAGCTCAGAGCAGTGAGTGCAGGAGTGAATGTCGGACCGTTTCTCTTCGGCGGGGATTCCGGACGATACTGGCACGGCCGTAGACTCGGACGCATCTGTGTGAACACGGTAGTGCCACCAGTGACTCTTCCGATCGGCGAACACCTCCGAACACCTGCTGCAGGGGAAGCCTCCGGCGATGGAGGGCGAGGATTACTCCAGGCCGCCGGCGTGAACAGCCTTGTAGTGGCGGTGGTGAGCCTTACGGTCAGGGAAGGTCTCCGGGCACTTGCTACATTGGCAACGCTTAGTCGAGGGGTCTTCAGTGGGGTCAGCAGTGAGTTCCACAATCTGATACGTCTCCGGGCCGACCTGCTCAGCGTCCGGCTTGTGCACAGTCTTGTAGTGCCACCAGTGGCTCTCCGTGTCGAGGAAGATCTCGCTGCACGCGTTGCACTGCAAGCCCTTGGACTTGTCCACCAGCACGGCCTGGCTGGGTCCAGGGCCGCCCCTCCGGGGCGTCACGTGCACGGCACAGTGCAGAAAGCGGCTGCGCCGGTCTGGGAACACCTCGGAGCACTTTGAGCACGGGTACAGCTTGGGCTTCAAATCCTGTGGCACAATCTCCTCGCAGACCTCGGCGTCCACGTGCTGGCGGTAGTGCGCCCAATGGCTGTCGGAGTCCGGGAACGTCTCCGCACACTCCAGGCAGCGGAAAGTGACAATGCCAGTCTGGTCAAGTTCCACATCCTCAGTCACGTCCATGTGCGAGCGGTAGTGCCACCAGTGGGCTTCTAGGTCGTCAGACATCTGGTCGCACTTGCTGCAGCGATACGTCGTTGTCTTCTCATTGGCGTCCTTGTCGACGTCCACCGCCTCGAAGCACGGCCGGTCGTCGGGGGACGCGTAGTGCTGGCGGTAGTGTTCCCAATGAGCATCAACGTCCTGGAACAATTCTGGGCACTTTGAGCAGCGGAACTGTTTCTCAGAGGGGGAAGGAGCAGCGGCCCCGTTCACACGATTATTCACCACCAGATCAAACACATCGGCTGGATAATGGGTGCGATAGTGCAGCCAGTGATTGGCAACGTCGGGGAAAACTTGAGAGCACTTGATGCAGCGGTACTCCGGCCGGCTCCGCACCATCTCAAAGCAGTTGGACGAGTCAGCAGCATGGACTCTATAATGCCACCAACGGCTCCTGTCATCCTGGAACAGCTCGGGACACTGGGAGCACTTGAACTTCAAGGAAGTTGTAGTTTCTGTCCCGCCTTCCTCGCAGTTGTCAGTCAAAGTCAAGGCGTCGAGCTGAGCCAGCTCCTCCTGCTGGTAGTGTGCCCGGAAGTGCCACCAATGGCCTTCGAGGTCTGCGAACAACTCCAGGCACCGGCTGCAGCGGTACTGCCCCGTCATCCCGTTGGCAGGCTTCACTATCTCGTACAAATCAGAGGCAGGCAGCTGCGCGTGGACCTTGTAGTGCAGCCAGTGGCTCCTCTCGTCCGAGAACGTTTCCGAGCACATCTTGCACTGGTAGGAAGGCGGCGGTTGAACGTCGTCCTCCTCGACGACATCTTGCCTCACTTCCTCGCAGGGCTCCGTGACGTGCGTCCTGTAGTGCTGCCAGTGCAAATCCTCGTCGGGGAACATCTCGGGACACTCGCGACAGCGCAAGAAGCTGGACAGAGGATCAAAGTCGGCCGCCTCGCTGACCACGCAAGTGCTTTGGACCTCATCACCGCCCAGGTGGGACTTGTAGTGCCACCAGAGGCCGATCCTGTGCGGGAACACGAGAAAACATTCGCGGCACTTGTAGCTCGGCGACGCCAGAGGGTCAGCCGCGCCGTCCGTGTGGACAACCTCGTGGGTGTAGTCGCTCACGTGAATCTTGTAGTGCAGCCAGTGGTTTTCTGTGTCTGGGAAGACTTCAGGGCATTTGGTACAACGGTACTTCTTTGGTTTGGTTTGTATCACAGAGTCGTTAGGACTGGGGGACGGCTCTTCGTGGCGGCGCGTCTGGTCCTCGGGGGCGCCGCACGTCTTGCGATGCTGCCAGAGCAGCTTCCTACCGCGGTAAGACTTCCCGCACTGACCGCAACGGAAGACGTTCTTTGCGGTCTTTCCCTTCTTCACGGAGGCCGGTGTCGGCGCGATACCAGACACTCCGTCGGTAGCTGACCCAAACGACAAGGTCGGGTCAACATGCATCACAGATTCGTCCTCAACGCCGATCACAACCATGGCACCAGAGTGCGTCTTGGAGTGGACGTGGAGGGCCCGCCTGTCTGGGAAAGGCTGCGAGCACTTCCCACAGCGGAAGGTCTTCTGAGGACTTGGGGAGACCGTCGCCTCAGCGGCGGCTGGCTCCTCCGCCTGCACGTCGTCCGTGTCCGCCTCGGGCTCCGGCTTGATGAGATGGCTCTGAGAGCGGGCCTGGCAGTGCTGGCAGCGGAGCTAAACCAAACTAGATTTAAATCAATCACATCGACCCTATCCGATCTTTTTGGTTTTTCACCCAAAGTTAGGTCCTATCGAGGCCTGTTTTCCTGATTTTTCTCGGGGCTGTAGCTCAAACGGTTCCGGAGATATGGGCATCTGAAGTTTTTGAAGCTTTTCTTTTAGGTGTTTTGACTGAAATATCGAAATTTTGCATTTTCTAAGGCCACGACACCTCGGGACGAGAAAGAACCATGGGTCCTACAGTAAAATGATCTCCGGAATCCGATTCTGCCCACGGATTGACAATATTTCAACCCCTTGTACGAGTTTTGCTTGATTTAAGTGTTTTTAAGGAACGATTTTGTAGCGTTTTGCCAACCGTCGACGACCAACTTCCCATTCGAATTTCTTAGGTTTCTTGGTCTCTATAGATAGTCCTTGACAAGCTCTTTCGAAATCACCCTGCGAAAATAGTGCGACCGGCCCTATTTTAGGAGCTACAGCCCGACAAAAACGGAAAAATCGTAATTTT
>CANUEY010042986.1:0-11275 GCA_948099555.1 Croton setiger
TGCTTATAACTTTCGAATTAATTATTAGGATGTTCATATGTTAAAGTATGCAAACTATCCTCTATACCTATAAATGCTTATAGATTGTGAACGGCCAAATGGATCCTTATAGGATCAAAAGAAATGATGAATGTCTTATAACATGCCATATATATGATTTGGTGTATGTATGAATATATATATGTTTGATAGACAAAATTAGAAGTAACGTCATCTGATGTATGATAAAAAAAAATGGCCTGTTTTATGACATAGGAATATAGATTGAGGTGTTACACCTAAACAAGGCCTGTCCTAAGGATAACTTCCCTCTACCACATATTGACCTGCTTGTAGACAAAATGGTCGGACATGAGACAGTCTACTTGACTGATCTTGCTGTAGGGTACAACCAGATAATGAATCTTTAATTTTGGGGCCTAAAATGATCTCAAAATAAATTTCTGAGGCCAATAACGGATTCAGGATGCCTAAATTAGATAAGAGGGGTCCAAAATATGATTTATAAAAGTTTCTAGGTCAAAAATATAGGTAGACAGAAGTTTTTAAGGGCTAAAATGCAAATTTTACCAAATACAGGTACTGGGTGCGTAATTTTCATCAAAACGCGGGGGCTGATGTCGTTTAGGAGCCGTAGTTTACTGATCAAAATGGCAACCCCTCCTGCTGTTTTGATCATATTATTCCTCTCTTCTGCTTCTGTTTTGCCCTAATTCCTGTGACTCCCAACCAACTTCCAGCAGTTCGTACGTCTACCTTCGGTGGCTATCCAGCAAACTACGACCACCGTTCTCTTCCTCTACACCCCCTCTATCGAACCATCGGGCCGGAATTCCTCCAAGCACCTTAGATTCTAAGATATAACCTCTCAAAGTTAGTTCCTCAACACTGTTTTTACCCAGAAATTGTTTTCAATCTCTAATGTGTTTTGCTTCTCTCTTAATTTCCAGCCATTCTCTTCCCTTCCTATCACTTCTAACCTTCTCTAACAACTCTTAGGAACCCTCTAAAGCTAAATCAAAGCTTTCCTCTCTTTCTCTCTCTTTTCTTTCTTTTTTCTTTTCTTTCTCTCTTTTCTCTTGCTTTCTGTTCTAGCCCGAAAACCCCAGCTCATCACACCTCTTCAAACCTCTCTCCTACCACCTCTTAACCTCTAGAACAAGTTGTCATGCTTACTTTACACCACTGACTTCATTTTTAACTTAAACAATTCAAATATCTAACTGTACTTAACTTAATCTTCCACCTCATTCTTTCTTCACTTTCTCTTCTTTGTTTCTGTCCATAATCACATTCAACACCAATTTTAATTCACTTTTCTGGTCAAAATAATAAATATAGCACATGTTTGAAATTTCGTCAAAATCGGAAACCGAAAATTATTCGTGGTTCGATCGGGGGCCGAAATCGACTTCGAAACCTCGACGATATTTACAGAACCGAAACCGTACGACGTTGTCATAAAATTAGGGTTTCAAAACACTTAAAATCATATTAATAAACATATCTCAAAATATCAAAATCATTTACTTTATATTTTCCGCGTTTCCGACATTTTTCGGTCGCGCCAGCCAAAATCCTAATTAGCCTCGTTCGTGTCTTTCGATGGTAAACGAACTTAAAACATAACTTTTTTAACATGTTCATTTCATGCCTTATCATATTCAAATCATATTTTTCATATTCAAATCGATATCATATTAAATAATGATGCATTTTAATGAAAATGCACGTTATGCATGAAATGACGTCGATAACGACATAGGTTTGGGTTTTGGGATATCACACATCATATTTGAAATAAGAGCAACATCGGTTCCATATGAATTAACCTCACAATTAGCGGACTGGATAATAAAATGATCATCTCTTGCTAGAATTATATAATCTTTACTTCTATTCTCCATTAGAGCCCTGAAATTATTGTCTAATTTGTGACCCATTTTCAATAATTCTAGCATTGATTTGTCCAAGTTGGTCTAAAACTCTATCAGTTTGATTAACTGCTTCATCATTTTGGACATGATCCTTAAACTCTGACCGACCTTCATTAGCAACAATAACATCTCCAATAACTGATGCTGAGATGAAGTTTGAAAAACAAGCTTTCTTTTAACAAAACAAGATCAACAACTACTTGTCTCCATATTTTCCTTAATGGGAGAAGTCTTGAGATCATATGTATATGAGAATTGAGGCATTTCAGCAAGGTCAATATCTCGAAAAAGATCACAAAACTTCACAAGATTGCCACATTTCTCATAATCATAGCAAAAGAGTGGAAGGCCTTCATATTTAAACGGAATCCAAATCTCTCGAATTCGAATATTCATTTTAAAGCCTCTATCAAGTCCAATTCAACCCTGAAACATAAAAACTTAGAGATCACAGCTTTACTTTCTTCATCCCACTCCAAAAACCTCCCCAGTTTAGTGCTCAAACGCTTAGCAACGTCCCCCCTAAAATAGTTGAAAGCAAGATCATAAGCCTCAATCCACATAAAACATTTCGCAAATTTAATTGATGAAGGCCGCTCATCTCCCTTCACTTGATTAAACACCAATAAATGTTTTTCAAAATACCACCATGGTCTATTCTCCAGAATAGTTTGTACGGATTTCCAATATTAAGATCTTATAACTTTAAGTGTATCCGTTCATAACAAGATTTTGGAGCAATTACCATTTTCTATTAATTCAATAGCGAATCTTTGATTGTCAGATATTTTACCTTAACCCCTTCATGCAAATGATGTCAGAGAACATCATTACTTTCATTCTTTTCTACCTTGTTACTTCATTTTGGAAAACTATATTATTATTATTCGAAGTGACGTCAATTACCCATGATAAATAATTTTTTCTAAGCCATAAATTCAAGTTTGATAAGAATTGACATGATGCAAGTTTTAAACAAGTAACCAAAGGAAAATCATCTTAAGTAATTAGAGGAAAATTTCTTAAATCCAAGACTGAATACTATTAAAGAAAATAAATATTCGAAAAGAGACTGTGATGTTAGAAGATATATTGATGATAATGGTTTTGTTTTTCGTGTCGCAACTATCAATATATATACATACTGAAAACAATAATTGGAGTATTATTAGTTGAGACAATAAAATAATGAGACAGTTAGAACACCCAATTATGAAGATTAGTATGACATTCCTATAAAATTTTATTCTTCATAAATTTTTAAAAACATGAGAGATAAAATTATATAGATTTTTTTTACAAACAATAGACCAATTAAAATTGAAGTTCAAAAATATTTCCCAAAAATAAAACAAATTTCAAACTTAAACATCCATATAACAGAAAAAACCTCCTCTTAACAGTACAATAGTCAAAACAACAGTATTACCAAAACACCGACATATTGACCGGTAAAATCTGAGCCGTTCACTAGACTAAACGGCGACAGGTGTCTTTCTGAGGTCGCACCTTAGAATTCAGAATATCCAAGAGATGTTGCCCGGTTCCTTTATATCAGTGTTAAGTTCCTATTTTTAATCTATTGTACTTGCTTTGCTTGCCAGAAAACTCAGCTAAAGACACAATTCGAAAGGGATCAAACTCATATATTTTACACACATGTGCGACTAGTTCTTTCTAGTACTTTCTCCACTTTACTCTGCTCTTTTGATTATTTCCTATTTTTATTGAAGATTTTTGAATTTTCGATAGGTAAAAATGGCCAATTCAGTGGAGAAGGAGGGTTTCGCTTCTCATCTGCCTGCTCCTCCTGGCTGGAAAAAGGAGGTTTTTCTTTTTCTTTTTTTTTTTTTGAAAATATTTCTTTATTTTCCCCTCTTTTATTTCTGTTGGTGCATTTTTTTTTTTTTTTTTAAAACAAAAGATTCAAATAACTAATCAGCTTGTTTTTTTTTTTTTTTCATTAATCTTGTGGTTGTTGTACTAAATTTCGGTAAATTAAGTTCGATTGCTGGTGGGTCTGTCTGAATGTTTTAATTGGTTTCTTCATTTCTTGTGCTTTTGGTAGAATTTCGATGCTAGTTTTTGGGAATTTCTATTAATTGTTTGTAATTTTATGGGTGAGTTGAATTTTGTTTGATTTTAATTGTTAGAACTTAATTGGCCTTATCAGTTAGAGTTCTATCTTTGCAAGAGGGGTCCGATTTAAAGAATTCTGTTGCCGTCTTTGCGGCTTTTTTTTTTTTTTTTACTTTTAGTTTTGCTGTGCAAAATAGGCACTCGAATGTGAGAGCTTTTTGCTGTTTACTTATGGAATCTTTTACAAATTCATTCAATGCCAATACCAGGGCATTATGTTACTTGGATTGCAATCGCCCACTGAAATGATTTGTTTTGGTGACTTGAACTTGGTTTCTTTCTCAACCTAAGACCTAATTTAAAAAATATAAACACAAAAGTGACAAGGAAAGACCTATGTGAAAAATTATTAAAGTTATTGGGTTTGATTGAAGATTTAAGAACAAAAAATATAATAATAATAATTTTTTTTTTAAAAAAAAAAAAACTAACAAAAAGTAGCATTGGAACAGTGACAAGCTAATTTTGGCGTGCCACTGTTAATCAACATCTAAATCTCCATGTGAATGGTGCAGGCTTGGAGCGCAACTCCAATGCTCCAATAGAATTTAGCTTAGCATTGGAGTTGGCCAAAGTCATTCTGAGCCAATTCTTATTTGTGCTTTTTGTTGTTTGGATTCTAAATGAATGCATCCTCGTGTCTTAATAGCCATGGATTGACCCCACTTATTAGGGCTGAAATATTTTGGAAATTTTTCCTTCTTTACACTTCATGAGATTTCCACTAGAAACACAGTAGCACAAGCTAGTTTCTTTTTGTTTATTCATGTCTTCATAAATTCTTGAACGTGGTCAAAACATTCTTTGCTATTTATTTTTTACAATATGTGGTGAGACTGTTTTACAATGTGTGACTCTTAGAAGGGTCTTTAGCCTTGAAACCATTGAAACTCTTGTGCAGAAGTATGTTGCTTCCCCCTCCTTATTTTCTAAGGACTTGCAATGAATTGTTTCTGTTGCAACCTTCATTGCCTAATTTGATCATAGTTCAGAATTCAAAGCAAATAAATCTGACTCCTCAATCCCAATGGTTAAAAAATAATTGTCACCCCATTAGTTTAACATAAGCGAAAGTTCTATTACTTCTCATATTTCTTTTGGAAAATAGTTGCGTCAATTTTCTCCTCTTCTAAATCATTAGGCTTTTGCTTGTTTTTAATTGTATCCTTTATTGGGTTATAAAACTTGAACAGTTGACTACCACATGGTTAGACCCTTTGTGAGTTGTGCTTTAAAGGTTAAAAAAGACGAACCCTCTAACTTTTGTATGCATGTACATGCAATGTTTTAGAACACTAACACAAATGTGCTGTAGTTATTCTTGCTGAGAATCCTTATGTAACATGAGTCTGATGCACTGATTGCTGATTAGAGTCCTGAAGTAATGTTAAACCATCTTTAATAAATTTTTTTTTTTCCTTATATCTTTCATGTGTCATTTGTGCAGCATGATGTATTTGGAGGGAATGTCATTATATTTGGTTTGTTATCAACTCTCACAGAAATTTCCATGTGTATTTAGTCATTCTTAGATGCAAAAGTCTATAACCAATCCACATTTGTTGCATATCTTTGTGGAATTTTCATCAGCCTGGGTTAGAATTGCTTATATTTACTACCAAATAAAATTTTATTGGTTGGAGATCTTTATGGAATTTTCGCCAGCCTGGATTAGAGTAGTTTATATTCGCTACAATGTAGTGGAGAAGATTATAGAACTATTTTATTATCACTTGCCAACAAATACTACTTTTTAAAACATATTTCTTGAACTCCAATGGTTTTCTTAAATTGATTGTTTGTTGAATACAATGAACTTGTTAGTTTTATTGCTAGTATGAAACTCTCGAGATTTCTACTTACATTGCTTTGATGGATATGGTGGTTGTTTTTTGTGGCTTGGAAAAGAGAAGCATTGGTCTTATATTTGAGCTCTTTGTGATGTTAACTATATATAAGAGTCAGATGGTAAGCATTTGAGGGATATTATTTACATGGTTGGAATATGCAAAAGAGTGTCTGACAAAATTTTTAGGGGGCAAAAACCACTTTTTTTAAAAAACAAAAAAAATTGAAACGCAGACTTTGTCTTTTTAGTAGTAAATGACCTCTAAAAGGCAAAACTGCTGGTGGAAACTGAAAGGAAGAATGAATTTGCCCTTGTTTTTGCCAAAAACAGTTCCTGAATATAGCCAAGAAAATCAGTAGTAGATACCCAGTTGAAGCTAGTTTCCCGAATTCTGCAATATCATTCTTGGTTGAATTCACATTTGGCATTCTTGCATCTCATCTGCATGCACACTGGTATTCATCATCATGTCCCATACTTGAGGTACATTACTCTTTGTGGTCGCTGTGGACATTACTTTGTGATGCATTTTGAGGGACTTCTTTTTTGTTCTTTTTCTTATATCACCAACAGGGACACTTAATGGACCATCTTGAAGCACTTAGCTCCCATAAATATGCTCATTTTTTATCTTCCTTCCACAAGTTTTTTCTCAGCTACATGAATTACTGTGCTGGTTGTTTGGTGTATTTTGCATAATGGAGGCTATGGTTGTTATACTTGATTTCTGAAAGTTGAGTAAAGTTGGGGAACTGTTTCATATTTTTCAAAACTTTCAGAATTTACATGACAATTGAAATACGTTGAGTCCTTTAGTAACTCGACAAGCTATGAATGCTTTTTTTATTTACCTATAACTGCCTCTGTCAAGATATTTTGATGTGTAAGGGAAAATCCCAACTTATGAGTTTCTTTATGATGGTATTTTCTACTGTTCATTTCTGATATTCTGTTCCCCATCAGTGGATGCACGACTCAACTATCTACTTCCATTTGCAGTTCATGCCAAAGAAGAGCGGGGCAGCCAAGAAAAATGAGATTGTGTTTACTTCCCCAACAGGAGAGGAAATCACTACCAGAAAACAGTTGGATCAGTACCTCAAAGCACACCCTGGTGGTCCGGCTGCATCAGAATTTGAGTGGGGCACTGGTGAGACCCCTAGGCGATCAGCAAGGATTAGTGAGAAGGCAAAGGCAGCTCCACCCCCAGAAAGCGAACCCCCAAAGAAAAGAACCAAGAAACCGTCAGCATTGAAAGAGGACAGCAAAGGAACCGAGACTGAACAAGATATTGATGCTCCAACTGAAGAAACTAAAGTTGGAGAAGATGCTGTTAAATCGAGAGAAACTGAAGAGGGAAAAAGTGAAGGAGAACCTGCACTCACTAAAGAGACATCTGAAAATAAGATGGAAATTGCAGAGGATGAAAGAGTTGAAGGAAAGGCTGAGCAACAACAGGTCAACACGCCTAAGGAATTCGGTTCTGGAGAAGAGGTTAAACTTGACATAACCATCAATGAGGATAAGGACAAAGCTGAAGGGGAGAACAGGCAGCAACATAACGGAAGTATTCAAAATTCTGAAGCAGAGATTACAAAGGAGAAAGAAACAGCTAATGGCAACGATTTGAAACCCAATTGTACAGTTGACGAGGCGAACCAGAAGGCACAAGGAAAAGTAGTTGTGAATGGGTCTGGAGGCGATGAAAAGCAAGGTTGTTAAGAGCAGTTGGGTGCTGCTGGCTGCTTTTCTATAACCCAACTGACCTTTTTAGACTACCAAGTCATCACAAGCTTGGATGTTATGATATATATTATATATAATCTGATTGTTCATTCAGACATTTGTGTTAGTAGAGCTACAGCTTAGATATGGAAGTTAGAAGTTCTTATTGCAAAACAAGTAATCTTTGTAAAAATATACTACTGTTACGTACTTGTATTGTAATACAAATCATATAGGTATGTGATAATAAGCGAGTACATGGAGATTACTTGAAACAATGAATAGTTGAGCAAAACTGTATTTTTCAGAAACATACAAATATAAAGAATATTTGCAGATCCAAAATGAATCATAAGGAATGTTTAGTTTCTTAACCGAAGCTCATGATAATTGCGCGAAGATATACAACTCTCTGTAACCAAAATAGGCTGTAGATCTCTGAATTAAGAGATTCCATTACTCAGAAGAAGCAAGTCAGATCCTTAAAGCCCTTTGAGCTGCTCTACTAACCCTGTCATGGTTGACCATTTCTCAAATGCAGAGGCAGATGACACAAATGCAATCTTTGAAGATTCAATGTCATTTAGAGTCACTGCAAAGAAAAATTAGAAAATTAATTGTTTGGATTGCCTATTTGGTATGAAGAATTAATAGTTTTGAGTAAAATTACCTGACGAAATCAATGAAGCTATCGATGAATTAAAGGTATCCACCTCAGTTTTCTCTTCAGGACTAGAGGTCAACTGCAAATAAAATTACAGTATCAAAAATAAATTGATAAAGGAAGACCTTAAGAGGTAGTATTACCTTGGTGAATGCTATGTTAGCCTTTTTGACCCAATCTGCATCAGTGCTTGCTCCAAGAACTGAACCAGCTGTCGACAAATCATTCTTCTCTATAGCTTGTCCTACTTTGCTCAGCTTGTAAACTAAATCCTGCAAATATCCTGCACCCCATTTCAATGCATAATCTTGAGAATTTTTTATGGTCGAAGTTGATATTTATTGTCCAGAATAAACTTTAATAAATTGCATTTAATTTAAAGAACTGATTTCCTAAAGAGAAGAATAATTTGAAATTGACCAACATTGGAAATTCCAAATCAAATCTACACTTTAAGTATTCCTAATTAACCAGTAATAACCTCTTATGCAAAAACCAAAGATTGAACTTTTTTAAGTTGCCCTGAAATTTGATAAACTACACAATTGCAGTATATAAGAATGCATATTGGAAACTACTCAACTAATTAAAATTAAAGCGCAAAAAAAAAAAAACCCAATTTTTTTTTTTTTTTTTAAAAAGTGAAAAGATTGAACCTTTTTCCTTGTTAGATGAATTAATGACTCCTTGTCTCTCAAGCCTCTTCTTCCTGTCCTTTTTAACTTTTTCTAATAGTTCTTCATCATCATCAGCTTCTAAAATAGCTGCATTTGCACTGAAATCACTTTTGCTAGCCGATGAAAACACAAAGTTGGTAATGAAGCAAATAGATAGGCTTCTTTTTGTTAAAATTGGAGTATTATTTGTTGATTGTGACTCGCTAATAGCTTTGCAAAATATCAATTGTTTCTTGAAATTGTTCTTTTGTGAATAATATAATATTTGTGCTTTTAGTGTTCGTGAAAATAAGGAAGCTGATGAGGAGGAGGAGGAGGAGGAGGAGAGTAATGAATTTGCAGTTGAGAGAAATGTTGTAGCCATTTTTTCAAAAAAATTTCTTTGTTTTTCTGGGTGGGAAAATCAGAGGTAATTGATAGTTAGGAAATCCTCGAGGATAAGGTTGCTCGATTATGTAAGCTGATCCAGTCAATTTTTAAATGCTCAAGGGTATTTTGGTTATTATATATCATCCAACGGTATAAATGAAAATTTGGTGCTGAAATTTTAAAAACTTTTTATTTTAGCTGCTGAACAAAAACATTTTTTCAATCGAGTGCCTCAACATTTTAAAATTGTTCAATCAAGTATATTTGTGCCTACGTGGCCTATCAAGTGTAAAATAGGGAATGTTCCAAGAAACGAGAAATGGTACCCGGAAATGACATGTCATCCACTTCAACACAAAAAATACATTATATTACTGAAACATTTTATTCTCTCAATTTTACCAATTTGTTTCTTTTTCTCTTTCAGTTAGTTACTCTTACTATAAATACGACTAATTGTTTTTGTGGGACAACCCACCTACCACTTGTAGGATTAAACAAATTAGATGATAGGATTTTTGTAAAAGATTGAAAAAATTGTATTGATTGTAATTAGTTTACAGCTTATATATGTACATTAATCTGTATACTATCAGAAAACTGTTTGTAAACAGAATTCTAAACTTAATACAACTTTTTTTTTTCTTATTTTAAAACTTGGCATTCTATCACTCCCCCTCAAGTTGGATCGTTGGATCACCTACGTCCAACTTGACCAAACAATGAAGAAAGGATCTTCCAGGAACAGTTTTAGTGAGAATGTCTGCCAACTGACCATCAGAATGAACAAACGGTAGACATATACTCCCATCTTCCAATTTTTCCTTAATGAAATGCCTATCAATCTTCACATGCTTTATTCTGTCATGCTGCACCGGATTCTCTGAAATGCTTATTGCTGTTTTGCTGTCACAAAATTACTTGCAAGCAGACTTTAGAGGAAATCCAATCTCTATCATTAATTTCCTTAACCAAAGTACTTCAGCCAAACCCCCTGAGCAATCCCTCGAAATTCTGCTTCAGCACTTGATAAAGCAACCTCCTTCTGTTTTTTACTCCTCTGGGTAACCAGATTATTCCCAACCATTGTAAAGTACCCTGAGGTTGATCTTCTGTTAGTAGGGTTACCAGTCTAATCCGCATCAGTAAACGCCTGTATATCCAGATTATCATTCTTCCTAAACAAAACTCCTCTTCCCGATGATCCTTTTAGATATCGAAGGATTCGATGTACTGCTTCCAAATGTTCCACCTATGGTTTATGCATGAACTGACTTACAACCCTAATTGCATAAGCAATGTCTGGTCTAGTGTGAGAAAAATAGATAAGTTTTCCAACCAGTCTCTGGTACTGTAACTTATCTACTAACTCAGCTCCTTCAGTAATCTTAAGTCCATGATTAACAATCATAGGCGTGTCAACCGCCCTATAGTCCAACATTCCTATTTCAGCTAAAAGATCCAATATGTATTTTTTTCTAGGAAATAAAGATTCCTTTGTTTGAACTGAGAACCTCAATTCCCAAAAAATACTTAATCTTACCCAAGTCTTTCATCTCAAATTCTTTAAAGAGCTTACCTCGCGAGGTTGCAATTTCTTGTTCGTCATTTCCGGTGATGATCATATCATCTATATATATAATAAGACAAGTTATCAGTTCTCCTTTCCTTTTAAGGAAAAGTGTATGATCGGAATTGCTTTGGTGATAACCAAACCTTTTCATGGTAGATGTAAATCTTCCAAACCAAGCACGAGGAAATTGTTTTAAGCCATTGTTGACGCTCAATTTGTGTACCCCCAAAATTATCTGAGGATAGCAAGGGCTCCAAATTCGAAATTGTCGAAATTCTTTTTCGGTTCGCTCTTTCCTCTTTTTCCAATATTATTTTCCTAAATTTTTAATCCTATTCATGT
>CANUEY010043045.1:0-12151 GCA_948099555.1 Croton setiger
CCCATCAACTCTTTATCAAAACATTTTTGCAGAGTAAACCATAAATACCCAACCGATCAGTTAATTAAAATAAATATACAAAGACAATGAGACAGGGGAAAGAGGCTTACTTGAGAGGATTGGAAGCTCGACGAAGAGCCCACATGGCAAATGGATCTTTTTACTGGAGAAAACAGAAACCTTAAAAACAAATGTAAAGTTGAGAAGAGTAAGAAGAAGTTCTTAGGATTAAAACCTCTTTTCCTTAAACCCTAATAAATTATCTTCACTTCAGGGTTTTGTAAATTGCGATACAAGTTTCCAAAAATGACCGCGAATCTTGGCTTTTGTAGGGTAGTCCATACTGTACTATATAATTTTTCCTTTTTGGAACGGCTCCAAAAATTAGAAGCCTAGAGGTGGGCCGGTTCTGTTAATTGGATAGTGACTCTGGTTTAATGGGTTGGAGTCGACATGGCCCAGCCCGTGGCCACCTCTAGGTTGGAGGCAGTCACGTACATGAAAAAATACTTCTTCAACTAAAAATTCAAACATTGATTGAATTACTAGCTACAAAATAAATATTAAATGTAAAATAATAAACTAAAATCAAATTATACTTCTAAATTCAATTAAAAATAAATAGATTAATATGACTTATTACTATTTTCTTAAATATAAATATATATATATAATTAATGTAACAATTTCAGCATAAACTATATTTTTTAACTTTATAACAAAAATAACATAAATAATGGCTTTCGTAACAATTTCAGTATTTTTTGAAATTGAAAAAAAATTGATATTTTTTAGAATTAAAATAAAACTTTTCATTTTTAATAAAATTTCACCTCATTTTAAAAAAAAAAAAAAATACTCCTAACTTGGTACCATTTTTAAACTTGTTAATATATAAAAATCTATTTTCCTTTCATTTTATTTTTAAATTATATTTTTTGTTATATATTTAAATTATTTAGAATAAACATAATTCAAATTATTTATTACATATTTATCTAATTTAATAAAATTAATATATTAATTAACTTATAATTATGTTTTAAAAAAATAAATAATTTATTTATACAAACTACTTTCATTTGCTTTAATACATATTACAGTTTATTTATTAAATTAAAATTTTGATTAAAAATTAAAATCAATAAAATTAATTGAATTGTAATGAATAATATATGAACCCATAAAACAATGACATGGTATAGCTGTCGAATAAATTTTTGCTGTCGAATAAATTTTTGCTCAACATACTAGTTCAATATTAACTATATTAAATAAACATATGTTTTAATGAAAATTAAATTAAGAAATTATTTGTTTTCTTCGTAAAAAATATTACTAACCCAAAAAATAATAGAATTTCGAACTACCTCAACTATTATTGTTCAAAACAATCAGTGAGAAATTCATTATCTGATAGCACCCACAAAGAATAATATACAATTTAAAATATACATATTTTAATTAAATAAAAGTTATATGTATAAATAAATTATTTATTTGAAAAAATATATATATATATTTTAAATTAATTAGAATATGGATTGAATGAAATTAAATCAAGATAATTAATATAAATTATTTCATTCTAAATAATTTAAATATATCATAAAAATAATTTGAAAGTAAAATGAATGGCAAAATATATTTTTATACATTTTGCAAGTTTAAAATTATTATAAAATTGATTAATGTTATCAAATTAGGAATATGTTGGTTTAAAATTGAAAAGAGGTAAAATATATTAAAGATGGAAAATTTTGAGATATGAAAATATCGAATTGGTCTTTAATTTAAAAAAAATGGCTTTGTGCTTTTTTGTTAGAAAATTAAAAATATGCTAAAATTGTTATATTTTAGATAGTTGACGCTGAAATTATCACTTTAGCCTATTTAAATCATTAAAAAATTAAATTATACCAATGACCCCTAAAACTATTTAATCTGGACAATTTTTTTTTAAATAACAGAGAATTTGAGATTTTTTTTTTTTAACATAAAAGAGATATTTTAAAAAGTACACTATATCTTAGAATAGGAATATTGAAATTTTTCTCATTTTTTTTATTGCTTTATGTGTATTTCTTAATTATGGTAATCACAATAACTATGATTGCTTGATCACAGGGATTACAAATTTTTATTTTTATTTCTGTTTTCTAGCACTATAAAGTTCAATCACATAGTAATTCACATTTATTTTCCATATAATTCGATAAATTAGTTGCAATCCATATTAACAGAAGCTCTTACTATTCAGAAAGCATAAACACCACAACCAAAAGAATCACACAAAAATCCACTTTTTATGATTCATATGAAGGAACAGATATTACCTGAAAACATACATCTGCTTCTCGAGAATGTAAAAGAAAAACCAGAAAATAATAATAATAATAAATTACATATCATCTCCATTAGAACTATACACTTGTTCTCCCCTCAAATTTGCTCTTTAACTTAGAAGATGTCCATAACACACACCTTGTAAATTACTTTCATGGCACCCTTGATTGTAGTGATTATCAGTTTCAATAATAGAACATACAACACATGATCATTTTCTTGGAAACCTAGAGTCAGTTCTTTACAAATTGACTTATCATGTTGAGAAAATTATATTGCAGCTCAGGACAGGATGACAGATACATGTAAATAATACGAACTTAGTTGCATGGCATTGTTGTAATGTAGTTGCATCAATTATGTACTAATTTCTTGGATTCCTGAAACATGGAAGAAACTACTTATTATTAGTGACTACTCTCTTGCATGCTTCAAAGAGACAACAAAAAGATGTGATTTTCAATAATTAACCTTCGCAACTTTCATCATTTTAACTAAAGAATGCTACGAAATGAGAAGGATCAAAGTTGGCCTAGTATAATTTGGAATCATAATATTTATAAGAACTCTCCCTCTCAAATGCATGCCTATGGTTTTGGTTTTGGTATATAGTTCCTATTTCTTACCAAAATGATCATATAGTTGCAATAGTAGTAGTAAATATACCTCGTCGAAAGTATATAGGCAGCCCTGGGAGCACTACTGCGTCGTGTCCTATGATCATGCTCCTTGCTAACCCGCATAGCAGCAACTTCCTTTTCCATGGCAGCCACTTCTCTTCGCTTCTTTTTTGCCTCAACTTCCATTGCTTTGTTTAATGTGTCAACCTTCTTTGCCAACATCTGTTTCATTTCCACATTTGAAAGCAGAGGAAATCATCAGGTTATAAGAAATGAAGCGGATGGATTGATGTAAAGAGCTGAGCTTAGTTTCTAACCTCAATAGCGTCATCCTTGTCTTTGAGGGTTTGATCTTTTTCGTGGCAAGCTTTTCTCAGTGTTATCACCTCTTTCTGTAACATATCATATAAAATTCCTGAAACATAATCCTCAAGCTCAGATTTAGACTTTTCAATTGACATCCCATTTGAATCCTCCTCACATGTCATAACTGTTTCACTGCTTTGGAACTGATTAGTAATGGCTGCGGCATTTTCAGGAATAGACTTATCCGAATCAAATGACCCACTACCCTCATCAAATGAACCTGAAGACATATGTGCATGTCTTAATAATGCAGCAGCAGTGTTGGATCTCTGAGTGCCAACTTGTAGATTTGAAGCCTTTCTTGACAAATAGCCATTGGTTGATGCTCTGGAAATACTCTCAGCTCCACCCAGAGACTGGCGCCGAGAAGACCCATTGCATGTGCTTCGTACTTGAGATGGGCCACGGGAATTGCCATTAGATGCTTTAAACCGTTCCTCCAAAACCTTGAACCTCAATTGGTATCTTTCCTAAGTAATCAATAAATCATTTTACAGTTTAGAAGTGAACATTGGAGAAGAGAATGAAGAAAGCAAATTCTAGAATCAGTAACTCACTTTCAACTGAGCTTCTGCCTTTGCAGTGCGCTCAGCAACTGCCAATTTATCTCTTAGCTGCTGCATTTCCCCCTGCAACAGAATAGAAAATCAAATACACAAATTGAACAAAGTCCTGAATGATCCATTTCTTTTATACAAGGTAGCAAACATTCTCTTGTCATGTCAATAAAAGCCTATTCTAATGGAAATACTTTCCCAGTTCTCTTTCATTCTTAGACTCTGAATTAGATATTAGGAAACACCAAAGACAAAAAAAGTGACATGTCAAATATAACTGAATAACTTATTCCGAAAATAATTTCACAATGATACTAGCAAGATAACTTAAAAAACTGATGTCTTAAGTTACCTGAAAAAATCTTCTTTCTTCAAGCCATTGCTTAACAGGCATAACTTTATCATTTCCATCTTTCCATTCATTTGCAACAACAGTAGCAACTCGGTTTGCACTGACTTTTGCACGGGCAACTTCACGTTCCAGAATTTTTTTCTCGTCCTGTGCAAGCTCAGAAGTCAGAAGCAATTTGGAGCACCAGCAATAACTCAGAATAACTTCTGATATTTGAATGAAATGTAGTTCCAATAGTGGCAGTCATTACATTCATCTCTTGCACTTTTCTCTGGTAATCCCGCACAGCATTAGCTGCTGCCCCTCCAGCTAAGACAGCCTCCTCAAGTTCACGGACAGTTTGGGTCAGTTTTTCAACCTCAGCTACCTTTTGTCGATGCATCTTGTCCAGGATTCTATTCTCCTCCTGGGATATTTACAATAACATGTCAAAATAGAGAATCATATGCCACTCATTTATAGTTGCCTATGGCTTCACATGCATGACGAGTAGCATAATTTGAAATAAACAAACCTGGCATATTTCAATTTGCTTCATAAGCTCTTGGTTTTTGTTTTGCAGATCATCAACTAAGGATGCTTTTGCCAAAGCCATTTGAACAGTTTTCTCAGCCTCAATCAGAGCAGCCTCCTTAGATTTGGTAAGCCGATCAAGAGCTCTATTGTCTTCTTGCAACTTTGCTGCCTAAAAAGGTCAAAATAATAAAGTTGAGTTTGCCTCATAATCTTCATCTTGACCACATAATATGAAATGAGAGAACAGCTAAGAAGTCAACTTCCAGATTTTAATATGTTACACAATTTCATGGGAAACAAAATGTCAAATGATTAGGATGAATGCATTGAGGACTGCGCCATGGATAAGGAAATAAGTTCTTATTATACCTCCTGCCTAGCCAATTTTAGTTCTGCCTCCAGTGGGGCGATAATGGCCTCAATTGGAGGCATTTCATCATCTTTTTGAGCTGCATGTACTCTTCGAAGCGTGGCTTCTGCAGCAAATTGTGCAGCCAAAGCTGATTTTTTCTCATCATTTACTTTCTTAATCTCAAGGTTCTGCAACATAAAAGATCTCATATCATATTTGAGCCGAAAATGACTTCCATATTACAGCCTTGATAACAATATCAACTGCTATTCCAATAAAAGGTGATAACTTCCAAGCTTTACCTTGCTTTCTAGAAGAGCTTCAGCAGCTTTCAGCTTTTCATCCACTTTGTTTAGTTCATCTGTAAGCTGGTATTATAATAGAACAATTGAAGTGAGATCCCTCGCGTGCGTTTAAAAAATTAAATATTCAACAAAAAAAAAGGGCAACGAAACCATTCATATTAAAATTGTTAAGCATTATACGAGTAACACTTCAAAAGTTATAGGTTATCTGATGAAAAAGAACACTGGATATCATAGTTGCCAAGTCGATTGAGATCTTTCAAATCATTGAATGAAAATCTTAACTCAATCCGGAAAAATGTCATTTGTTATGTAAGGATTTTTTTTTCTGAAATGTTTATTTCCAAGAAAACATCTCGCTTAATGCGCTTAAAAAGCTCTAATAACCTGATAAAATGACCAAGACAGAATTATGAAAAAGTTACTATATTTCTTTCATATAAGAAGGCAGTATTTTCAACTGTTAAATCTAGCAATAACTATAACAAATAACCAACCAACCACCGATTAAATATGTAATTTTCTACGATTTTGCTGTTATTACCTCTTCAACTGCCTTTTCTTTCAAGCGTTCTGAATTCTTCAATGACTTGATTTCAGCAAGGGCTTCTCCCAATTCCCTATCTTTATCTGCAAATATAAGAAAAAGGAGAAAAAAAAAAGTCATAACAGAGCTAAGTTTAATTAATAACATATCTATATTTATACGGTTCATTTCCTTTCCTTGATTTCAAATAATAACCGCAGCCGATTCCAATTTCCGGCGTTGAAGATGAAAAAAAAAAAATACATGTTTGGTTAGTTTTCCCGAGAAAACAAATTATTCGTTTCCTGGAAACAAAAAATTACCTCGAACTTCGTTCTCGAGACGGTTAAGCTCAACTCGAACAGGATCGGAGCCGTGTAAAAAAGTAACAATATCATCAACATCTGAACCGGCACGCGAGATGGCTGATACAGCATTGGCATTATTGAACTTGGCTTTGCGTGTCCTGAACGACGCCGATGATGTAAGGACCGATTTGGTCTGCTCAGCCTCGCCGATGACGGAATATTGGTAGTTGCTCGCCATCGGAGACGGAGAGAAAAAGAGAGAGAGAAAGATCTGATACTGCTTAACTCATACAGTGATAGAGTGAAACTAATGAAACCAGAATGTACTTTATATATGAGAGATTAAGGAGAGGTTTAGGCGGGGGTTTAAACAAAAAGAGTGATTAATTTAAAAAACTGTTGACTTGTAAAGAGAGTAGTGATTGAGTGTTATAAGCCGTATGTTTATAATATGCAACCTTATCTCTAATTTGCTTAATTTATCATCATACATATGATATGATATCATCATAAATATGCATATTCTTGCATACGAGTCACTCGTATGCACACTTTTTTTTTTTTTTAATTGGTGATTATGGATTTAAATCATAGTTTATTATTATTATTATTATTATTATTGATAATTTTATTTAAATTTATTTTATACAAAACTAATTCATTCGTAATAAATTCAATATTTTTTTTACAACCAATATTTATTTTATTAGATTCACTTTTCATCTGTTTTAATTAAAATCTGATTAAGTTGTTGATTATCTTAATTGAATTGAAATGCAGAGTTCAATTCTAATTTCTAAATACAAAATTAGCTCTAATCATAAATAATTAAAATCAATATTAGGTAATTACTAGTTTTCAAATCTTTCAATTTAATGACTTGGATGTGGTTGTTGTGAAAATCTCAATGATTAGTAAGCAATATATAATAATAATTCCATCTATTTTCAATGTATATTAGCCAAAGAAGAGACACATGAAGTTGACAATGATTAAGTGATAAATAATCACATAATTATAATAGTAATTTACTAACAAAATTCAATCTTAAAAAGAACCTAAAAAGAAATAATACTTTAATTTAAGGAGACAAAATAAAGGTAATTAGCAGTAATTATTAATAGCTTTTAATGAAATTTAGTTAAGCATTAGTTTTACTAAATTAAGAAAAAGGGTCCCATGTTATGGGTTAGAGTAGAGATGATCCAGCTGCTACACCAGAACCTCACCACCCTATCACCTTATCTTACCATACGAATATCGAACGGTTAGAATTGATTTGGCTTTTATTCAACGGTCGAAGTTTTTTTAATTACTACCAAACTAAAAACTATGTCTTGACTCAAGATATTACCGTTTGTAGTGATGGCATATAAAACACTCTTCCTTACCTACCAAAAAAAAAAGGCAATAGCCGGAAAGCAAAGTATTCTCTTTTGTTATGATTATAAAATAAAAGTGCTACCTTTAACCCCTATTTCTTTTTTTTTTTTACAAACAATTGTAAATTTAAAAAAAAAATTATAACAATATAATTTTATATAACGTGTTTACAGATATACAAAATTGATGCCTAAATTATACCATAAAATATATATATTTTTTTTAAAAAAAAAATTCATCTTATCAGATAAAAAATTATGCCAATTTATTTTTACGCTACGAGTCATATGTTTCATTTAAGGGGGAAAAAAACTAATTAAACTATATATTTAGTTAGTTTTTTTTTATTATTATGTTGCATAACCTTAAATATAACTTTTTAAAACAATATTTTTTACTAATATTACATTTTTACTACTTTTATAAAATTAAATTATTTTTAAAAAAAAAATACTATATGGTATATTCATTTTTCAAATGCAACAATAGCATGTAATGCTATTGTTATAATATTTGTTATTTATATGATGTTGATTGATGGCAGGTATTTGTTAATATAAAATATTATTTTGTCCAATTTATATTTAAAATATTATAATTCCTAAAGTTCTTATAATAAACATACGGAGAAAATATTATCTTTTATATAAATAAATTTATTTTCTAACAAATTGATTTAATACCAAACGCTTTTAAATCAAAATTTTCCAAAAAATGCACTTGCTTGATCAAGTAGAATTATGTTGGATAAAACATTCTCATAAATTGGAAATATATGGATAGATATAAATAGGATATTTAACAGAATAACATATTTTGACTTCTTATTTAATAAAATAGTACACTAGATTTGATTTTTTTTGAAATAACACTTTATGATTAATTAAGTTATAAATTTTTAAAATTCTTAAGACTACTCCTTTGTTTAAAAATATTAATTTATTTTAATTAATTAATTAAAAATTAAAAATTCAATATAAAATAAACATGTATCAACATAATATATAATTTTTCCAAACTTCAACGAGGTGATTTGAAAAATGGCTGCCGAGATAATTGGGTGGTTTCCGACAACTTTCATTGAAAAATTAAAAATCAGTATTTATCAATATAGTTTAAAATTTTTCTAAAATAATATTAGTCAATATTACTCAGTATTTTTTCAATATAAATCAATATTATATTAATAAATTTTGAAAAAAATATTGTGTGGTACATGGATTAAATCCTTTGTTGAATTAAAAATATTTTCATAATCACCTAACAATAAACAAGTAAAAATTATTTCGGTTATATTAATATTTTAAAATATTAATTAATTAATTGTGATTCAGATGGTTCTTTTATTTTTATAGCGTATTATATCGTCAAATAAGTAGTATTTTTTTTTTAAGTCGGAGTTAGAAATTATTATTATTTTTTTAGATGATTAAAACTTATTATAATGATCGTATAGCAAAAGTGAAGAAATTAGGATGATAAAAAAGAAAGAATGTGGTAAAGAAATGTTTGTTGGTAGGGCAAAATCACAAGTGAAATGGAAAGCTAAAGAAAGGAATAGCGAAAGGAGAAAGCAAGAATTTGGTTTAGAAGGAAATACATATGCATTGTAGAGAGTATGATATATCTTAAAGAATAGAATAGAATAAAATGGGAATGGGACAAGCCCACATGTGACTCGGATAAACCAACACTCCACATGACAATCCTTCTCTACCACTTCTTCTTAATCTAAAAAATAATTATGGACACAATTTAAATAATCATACCAATAAAATATCTAAAAGTGAATACTCCCATATACATGAAAAACTAATTTAAATATAATTATAATATAATTTAAAATTATATGAAACCCTAAAACGAGAGAGAGTGAAGCATTGTTCATTAAACATCGTTTTATTATTTTGATACCGTTTTCAGTATTTCATTATGCAATCTCATATAGTCATTAGAGGTACTATAATATAGAGAAGGCCATTGCCGATTCAGTCTGTTAGGCCTGTCCGATTTGGGCCCGTCAGAGACTAAAACCGAATCGCCAGAAAACTAGTCTACCAAGGTCTGGTTCAAATTTGTAAATTTATTGAACCATAACAGTTCGAGGCCCGAAACCATCTCAAAACTGCTCAAACCGCACAATTAACTGGATTTATTTTATTTTTTTTAACTGATGGGTTGAACCGTGAAAATCGGATCGTTTTAACTACTAAGCTTGTCCACCATTGTCGGAACCGCTGGGCCTATATAGACTTTTGACTGTTGGTTGGCCCTTAACGTCCGGAAAAAAGACCGCACTTGAATTGCCAGCCTACCGATTAATCGGCCTGCTATGCTCTTAGGCCAATTTCGTCTCTTGGTGACTCGTGAATCCCAGGCATCGCCCTGAAACAGACCGGGTCCGTGGCCTTCCCTACTATAATAAGGTGACTTTTTAAAAAAAAAAAAAAGTTATTAATATTGTTTAGTAAATCTTAACATTCGCAATTAAATTGGCTATAGAAATAGTCACAATCGTGTGTTGGGCCAGGCACATGCGAACCGTTAAAGTGACAGGAGCTATATATTATTGGTAGTACCATCCATGATCCATGTGTACCACTTCTCCTAACTTCCAACCAAAATATCTGGATTCTCTCCCCATTATCAACATGTAAGTGGGACAATACTCAATTTTATTCACTCCACTAATCTTTTTTCTTTAATTTGGCTTCTATATGAGTGTCCAAAATAAAAAAACTCACATTTTGATTTTGTTGTTGTACACAAGTACCTTGTGAGAGTACCGTCGACTAGTCCATGATTTATTTAAATTAGACTTTAATTGTATTATTATCTCATTTATAATTTTTTTCATAAAAAAAAAAAAACTCGTTGATAATTAAGAGAATCTTTCAATGAGCTTAAAAAATTGTAGTCGTTTAAAAATTAGAAATATATGTATTAAAATTTGGAATAATATGATCAATTAAAAAATTTGTCTCTAAAAATATTAGAATCGAAGCCACGAATTGGTTCGAGATAGTTTATGTTCATTATCGTTGATTCATGATTTAAGAAAATTGACGCTCTTGAATTGAGACGTGGCATGAGTGATTCCAATTTAGTTTTTGAACCCGTTGTTCGCTTGGGGATGGTTCGACACAATTTGGGAATATGCATTTCAAGTTCAAACATGATTTCATTTTATATATTGCTTAAATTTGAGCTGAACCAATATGATTCAAAGCATGGTTTTGGTTTGATGCCGATTCAAAATGATTCAAAATTAGCGGTTCAAGCTAGGGTTAGGTCTAATAGGATATTTGTCTATTTTTTTATTTTCTGTAGCAAAGAGGATATTTGTCTATTGATGTCACATATGCAGTACAGTTAATGAACACATGTATAATTTATTCTACGCTTTTTTAAAATTAGCTTGAGTGTGGAAATTAATTTTAATATTTTAACCCAATTAATCACTTGGCTAATTATTTATAAAATTGTGACCAAATGAAACTTTGTAACTTTTAATGGTGCCAAATTAATGAAATAGTTTAATTAACTGAGTATTTAATAATAATGACGAAAAAAAAATTTTGATCAAATTTAATTTATTGGATTCGATCTGGACTTATTATTTTTAAATTTTGGTCTGAGTTGTTATATTCAAAATTTTAAAAGTTTTTATTCAACTCGACCAAAATAACAAAATAAAAGGTAAAATCTGAATATAATCCTAAATTAAACCTTATCTGAAATCAATTTGGTTTGAGACAAAATCGGATTTAGTCCGGATAACTTTATTCTAAAAAAAAAAAAATCTGAGTGGTCAGATATTTTTTCAACCTAACCCAATCTTTCTCAAAACAAAATTGGATCCCAATAACTTTATCCCAAAAGATTGACCAGTCGGATTTTTGGTCCGATCAAACCTAACATGTGCCCAAATTGGGATATATGTAAATTTGGTCTATTTTTTTATTGGGAGCTGTAAACAAATAGCATAAATTTTAGGGTGAAATTCAAGAATTAGCATTTTCAAAATTTAAAAAAATAGCACATTAATTTCTAATATTCCAAAACTGCCCAAACCTAATAACACCAACACCGTTAGCCAACAGTCCTTTTTCTTCCATCTCCCGTCGAAACTCATTTACTTCCATCTCCCGTCGATTCATCGTCAAGAACAGAACAGAAACACCATTGATTCATCCTCAAGAACCACCGCCGATTCATCTTCAACCTTTCTTCCGGCTTCGATTCATCCTACCTAATTCCTTCTACCACATTACTCCCTTTTTTGTTTAATTTTTCTTGAAGCTGCATTTTCGTTTCCTTAATCTTTGAAACCTTATATTTAATCTAGCGACTGTAATGGCTAGTGAATCGACTCTAAGAGAAAAGCTTGAAGAAATAAGAGACCGCCGGCGGCAAGAATTTATGGATAGGTAAAATTTGAAATTGCTTTTTGATTTTCTGAAAGGTATATATGGGGGTATATATAGGGTATATAAACTGAAAAATAATGTATATATAAG
>CANUEY010043108.1:0-14936 GCA_948099555.1 Croton setiger
AACTAAATTCAATGTAAGATTTTGTCAAGCAATAAATTTTTAATTTGTAAGTTATTCATTCACCCTAAATTTAATTTTTTTATAGAACTTATTAATTTTTTTTCCCTTCTTCAATTAATTTTTTTTAGTAATGTTCACCACCCTTCAACAATTCAATCCAAATAAACAATATTTATAAGTACTCTTCAATATTTGCAATAACAAATTAGACATTTCTTCTTCATCTATTAAATTAAAAAAAAATTACAATTATTAATAATTTTTTAAGTGCAAAAAATATTATTCATACAATATGATTCCACAAAAAAATTGAATGTTCAATTCAAGTAATTACATTGATGTTGCAATTGAAAAAAAAAAATTATCCCATTTTTTTTTCGGAAAAAAATAAAAAAACCGGCGGTTAACCGGGTTTGGCCCGCCAGTTAACCGCAACCTTCTCGGCCCGCCGGTTTTCCTCAACCCAAACCGCCATTCTTTGAACCGTAGGTGAACCGCCGGTTTAACCGTTTCGAACCGTCGGTTTTTGGCCCGCATTTTAACCGCCGGTTACGGTTCAAGGGAGGTGCGAACCGTGGCCCGGAACCGGCCCGGCCCGGCCCGTGGCCACCACTAGAGAGAAGTCAACTAGTCCAAGCTTAGAAGTAAAGGATTGGAAATGGATGTTGCTTAGTGGTTTTGTGAAGAGATTTGCTAACTGTATGTGAGAGGGTAGATGAAGTGTAGAAATGATGCCATTGATGATCTAATTTCTAACCACATGACAATCGATGTCAATGTGTTTAGTTCTTTCATGAAAAATAGAATTGCTGACTATATGAATAGCAGGTTTATTATCACAGTGAAGATGAATGGGCTTAGGAACAATGATATGAAAGTCATTTAACAGAGATGACAACGATTGAACTTTACATATAGTGGAGGCCATGGCTTTATATTCAGATTCTGAAGAGGATCTGCTTATTGTGTTCTGCTTCTTAGATTTCCATGACACTAAAGAAGTACCAAGGAAGATAGAATAGCCAGTTGTTAATCTTCTTGTGTCTGCACAAGTTGTCTAGTCTGCATCAGTAAATTCCTTGAGCTTCAAATCATTAGAAGAAGGAAGAAACAAGCTTTTATGACTAGTGCCTTTAAGATACTTGACTACACGTAATGCATCCTTGAGATGAGACTGTTTTGGACATTGCATGAATTGACTCAGTTGCTTTACATCAAAACTAATGTTAAGTCTTGTAAGAGATAAGTATAACAACCTGCTAACCAATCTTTTTGTACATGTCTGGGTTTGAAATTGGAGATTCCATAGTACTAAAGAGTTTTAGTCCTTGAATATAGGGAATACTAGCTGATTTAGCATCTTGAAGCCTTGTGTCCTTAATTATGTCAATAATAAACTTATGTTGATTTAGCAACATTCCTACAAGTGACCTAGCAATTTTAATGCCAAAGAAATACTTTGTTGCACCCAACTCCTTGATGGTGAACAGTTTATGAATATAAGTCTTCAAATCAGTAATAAGACTCTCATCAGGACCTATGATAATATAATCATCAACATAAACCAAAATAGCTAAGAATAAACTGTTTTGGCATTTAGTAAACATGCAATAATCAAACCGGGATTGCTTAAAGCTATCAAAGAGAAGACTAGCAGTAAGCTCTTTGTTCGATTGCCTTTGAGCTTGATTCAATTCATATAAAGATCTCTGTAATTTGCATACTTTTCCAAGTTTGGACTTGGTGTAACCAGGTGGCACCTCCATGTAAATATCCTCATTAATGGACCTATGCAGATATGCATTATTAACATCCAGTTGATGAACAGGCCATGTAGTAGCTGCTGTAATAGTGAGAAAGACACTAATTATGACTAGCTTAGCCACAGGAGAAAAAGTCTGATTGTAATCTAAACCAAGAAGGTGACTGTACCCCCTTAGCAACCAGTCTTACTTTAAATCTATCAATGCTACCATTTGTATATCCACTTACTACCTACAGTTTTAGTTTTAGGTGGTAAATCAATAATAAACCAAGTATTATTAGGTTCAAGAGCATTCGATTATTTGCACATAGCATCTACCCAATTACTTTCTTTTTTAGCTTGATTATCAGTGCAAGGTTCTTGAACTTTAGAGAAACGAAACTAAGATGAGATGAAGAAAATTGAAAAGAAGCTGGTTGAAAAGATGTGTTATTAATTTTGTTGGTTGGTGACACAAGGTTTTAAAGCCAAGATGGTGGATTCTTGATGCCAAGATGGTGGATTCTTAATGCCAAGATGGTGGATTCTTAATGCGTCGATAGTTTTCTCTTATTTTTCTGAGCATTATGTACAACTAACCAAGCTATATAGCTATATGTATGCAAATCTTGCTGACTAATCAATGTTAACTACATAAATTGCTTAATTATCAATTACTAATAATTGCTTCTTATATATGATTGCGAAGAATAAATAATGGTAAGCTATACTTCAATATACTCAACAATATCTATATATTATTAAAAACCATAAACAAAACCATAAAAGAGGAAATAACATGAAATCAACAATGTACATAATTTGACTAAAGAACTATAAATAACTTGGCTAAACATTTAAATGCATAACTTGACTAAAGAACTAAAAATAAATAATTCGTTCTTTATAAATATAATAAAATTAAATTTCCAATATAAAAAATGGCTACAATACCTACAATTTGTATTAATTTAATGAAATTATGGCTTAATTTATGTTTTCTTTTTTAATTATATCAATTTTGGTCTTAATTTTAGTTTTAGTTATATCAATTATGGTAAATGGCTACAGTCCGAGCAATAATTTATCATAAATGAACGAGGCAATAACTAATTGTATTATAGTTTATGTTTTATTTTTTAATTATATCAATTTTGGTCTTAATTTTGGTTTTAATTATATCAATTATGATAAATGGGTACAATCCTTGCAATAATTTTTCATAAATGAACGAGGCAATAACTAATTGTATTAATTTCATGAAATTATGGCATAATTTATGTTTTATTTTTTAATTATATCAATTTTGGTCTTAATTATATCAATTATGATGAATGGGTACAATCCTTGCAATAATTTTTCATAAATGAAAGAGGCAATAACTCCAATGAAATCTTTTTAATTTAAAAAGAAAACATTCCATAAATACATTACATTCCATTTTGACTCAAATGGTCATCTCATCAATTTTATTTTCTTTTGTTTACTCCTTTTAATTTGACTTGAAAAGTTGACTATATATGAAAGAGGCAATAACTCCAATAAGGTCTTTTCATAATTATATTTATTAGTTAAAAAATCAGATCCATTTGTTTAAAACCAATTAGTTTTTCAATTTTCTTCCTTAAATAATTTACCCAAATTAAAACCTAAATTAATTACTATATTTTGGGGGAAAAATCATTGCATTTACTAAGCATCATTTCATTCCAATGTTACAACAAAACATAGCACTATATACATACTCCTACTGTTAGGCTTTTATTTCAATTTTCTTAGAAATATTTCATACTTAAATTTATCATTATTTAGATTTATTTGTCTAAAAGCTAATAATTATTTTTTCATATTTTTTGCATATTTGTAGGCTAATTTTTATTAATGAAGTTAGTGCACGTCCAGCAAATTGAAATTAAAAGTTTATATCATGTCTATGTCAATTCCAAAAGAAAGAAGCACTTATAAAATATTGTCTATTGTTAGTTGATGAAAAAAGGTATGAAATACTATTAAATTAACACATTTTTACACCTTTTTGCATAATTTTCTTTTAGCGAGATCATATAAAGCTATAATTATCCAATTATCTATATAAAAATCAAAGAATTAGGTATTTATTATATGGAGAATTATTTGGTGAAATGAAACAAGAGATGACTGAAAAATTTTACAATTCAAAAGCAACACCCTTTAAAATAAGGTGGAATTCCAAAAATAGTTTACAATAAAAAGAGTTATTAAATTAATAAAACAATACTAATGCTAATTACATCATTAGTTGAACGGTCAACTTAACACTGAAAATTTTCTTTATAAAAACTGAAAAGTTAGGCGTCTCTAAAACACTCAACTTTCATTCATTTTAATTGAAATATTTAATTAACTAATCAAATACTTTCACCGTCCCCATTCTTTTGATTTTTGGCACTTTAGATTGTAATTTATAGCCATTAATTTGGGCTTAGTATGCCAGTCTCAGATGTAACAACAAAACTAATCTCCTATTTTGTTCACCTCTTTTCATCACTCTACTTCAAATTTCAACCGAAATTGCCAAAAGTCACTAACGATAGTTTTATGTATCCATTATAACAAGCATTAGCTTAAATAACAATTTTAACACGAACTTTCATGTTTATTATAATTTTAGCACATTTTCGACTTTATTAGTACAATTTACATAGTTAAGATGTTTTTCAACACTTCTTTTAAAAAAGGACTAAAACAAAATATCTCAACTCATGCATGTGGTTAAATAAATGAAATGCTGCATTTTTAGCTCCACATTTAACTGAAAAAGCTGATCTGAACGGGCTGTATTTCTTGACCCGACCCCATACTTTTTTTTTAACTAGACCTAATAATATGGTAAAATTACTTTTCTTTGAGAAATGATAGCATATAACACTTATTTTGATTTTTAAAAATAAAAAGACAAATTTTAAAAAATTAATAAAATAACACATTTTGTTTATAAGTGATTAAATTGCCCTCAATTACTTTTTTATTTAAAAATTAATTATACAAATATAAATTAATTAAAATTAATTTAGACTTTCCTTTAAAAAAAAAAAACTAAATTCATGCCCACTTTTTAACACCTCCATTATATTTTTAAAATTTATTTTTGACTTTTTTTCTCTCTTTCCTGTAACCTCCTCCTCCTCTTCTTCTTTTTCTTTTCCACTTCTTATTCTTTGTCTCATTCTTCCAATCAGATTTCTTCTCTTCTTTATCTTCTTATTTCCAGTAGAGACTGACCTTTGTCTTCTTTTTTTTTTTACTAGACCAGCGACTGATGTTTATGATTTCAATGGATCGTTCATCGGAAGTCATGTGTTATATTCAATAGTGTAGAGAATTGAGAAGAGGTATATATAGTAGTATATATGACACATATATACCAGAATTTATTGTAGTAAATATGAATAATATATACCACTATATATGAATTATATTCATTGTTTATGTTTATTACAATATATATACTAATATATATGATTCATATATACTAATATATGTGATATTTATTGACATATATAAACCAGAATTTATTGTACTATATATGAGTTATATTCATTGCTTGTATTTATTGCAGTATATATGATAATATATACGGTAGTATATATATTGGTACATGTGATTTTTATATACTGATATACATGATTAATATTGCAGTATATATAATTCATATATACTGCAGAAAAAATCATATGTATTAGTATATAAAAAAATATATATATACCGACATATATACTGCTATAAAAATCATATATATCAGTATATATAGATCTTATTATATATACTACTATATAAACTACAATAAAGATCATATATTTTGATCTATATGATTTATATAATTGGTTGTTACAATTTTTTTAAAAATGAATGTAAGAGAAAAATTCTCCTTATTTTTAGGGATTATACGTTTTTTATTATTTATTATTTAATATAAATTTTTATTATTTATTACTAAAGACATAATTGAATTATTTAAAAATATATGCTATTTTATTCATTTTAAAAACAGATGCTATTCTATTTAATTATGTATATTTGCTTTCTGACCCATTTTCTCTTAGCAATTTTTTTTAAAAAAAAAAAAATCAAAGTACGACAATGTGAATTAGAAAGTGAAGAGAAAAGAGGTTCCTGCCAACAGCCATGAGTTTGATTCTTAATTATGTACATTCTTAATTATGTACATGAGTTTGATTCTTCCACAGATTGATATTTCTATTTTGTCATTTGGTTGATGAAAAAACGCTAGAAAATAGAGAATAAAATATGGTGAACTAAGTGCAATTATATACACGGACATAAACATGTTAGATTGCTGAAAATTGAGTGAAAGATCAAAAGAATTTCAGTGATTGTGGTTCAATTTTGGGGTTGTTTTTTCATGGAATAATAATATTTTGGAAGTATGAGATAAAAAAACAAGAGCTTTGATTTTGAATGGCTAGTAAGAATTAAGAGAGCATTTTATTGAAATGAAATAGCACACAAAGGGAACGTCTTGTCAATAGCGCTACCCATGGGTCGCGAGGATCCGGACCCAACCAAAACAAGAGCCAGCGAAGAATATTTTTAAATGTGGTTTTGCTTCTGATTTTTTTATGGAATCAACCCAACCAAAACTAAGAGTAAGAACTAAAACTCAGGGGCGGAACTATGCTTTATGAAAGTGTTGCGTCTCACCTCTAAATAAAATTTTTACTTGTTAATAAAATACTAAATCTACTATATTGCATATTGGAATATATCACACTTTTCGCTCTAGAATATGAGATAAAGATCTCGTCATGCCAAATTTTTATTAAGGGTGTGCGGGAGTGGTTTCGAAACGGTTCTTTATGTTTCATTACCTTTTAATCGATTCCTCCAAAATGAGAAACTTTTTTCAAAATCACATGATCTATTCTGGTACGGTTCCTAATTTTTCAATTCCGATTTTAGTACAGTCCTTGATTCTTTGGTTACCGATTTTTTTTTTTTCGATTTCGTATTCGGTTGCGGGAGATTCGTATAATTTTTAATCAAAATAAATCTTATAGTTTGGCAACTAAATTATTTTAAACTCACAATAAAAATAACAAATTCTAATAATGAAAAGTGAGATTTAAACTTATAAATATTACATAACTAAAAAAAATTCTATTCAAACTAATAATTTTTTTAAAAGTTCAAATTATGTAATTTTAAGGTTGCATAATAGGTATATCTTATCTTTTAGGTATTATAATATATACTATTGTCATTTAATATATAGTAGTATTATATTTAATTATAATGTGCTCTTGGTATTGATTTCGGTTTGGTCTGTTCTTTCAGGTTCAGTTACGGTTTGAATTCTATTCTTTTTAAGAATTTTTTTCGGTACCGTTTTGATAATTTTTTTATTCCGGTTTTGGTTTTTATAAAAACAGTTTTTTATCAGTTCCGGTACCAGTTCGATACAGTTCTCAGTTCGGAACCGAGGCCTAAGGAACCATGCACACCCCTAATTTTTATCATTTTAAGCTTTAACACCTTAAATTTGTTGGCACTGTTCGTAGTTAGCACCCCAGATTTTTAGTCATATTCCTACCGTTTTAGAACTGTATATAATTATAAGAGTATTGCTTAAATTACGTCATTTTACTTATAAAATTTCGAATATCGAAACCTAAAAGAAATCTAGAGAAAACAAATGAAGAAAATTCAACCTTGATTGCTAACTTCACTACTTTACTTTAAATATTTATCTTATTTTGGGTATTTGAAATTATTATTATATGTTGTGAATTTAATGGTTAATGTTGGTGACGATTTAAATACTTTTCTTAGGTAAGTTAATTTTTATTGAAAATGATTTGTTTATATGGAAAATTTTGATTAACTAGATTTAAAATCAGAACTGAAATATGAGAATCAAACTAAAATGGGATCTAATTCTGATTCTAACTTTGGAGAAACTGTCAAAATGATAATGATTTTGGATCTAGTTCCTGATGGAAATTGGAACTGCCCAACCTAACTTGTCAAAACCCAACCAAGTTGCGTTGCGTACTGCTGTATCATGGAAACAGTTTGTGCAGTCTGAAATAACACTAAAAGCCATGTCATAAATGGAGACAATGAAGATATAAAGTTGATAAAAGACTACTCAATATGCAATTTTAACTTTTTTTTTAGAAAAGCTTATCCATCTCTTTCTTTCTAAGAAAAGGCTACAAAGAGAAAAAAATCTTCTACATATATTTTTTACAAAATTATAAAAATGAATTTTATAATATTATATTTTTTAGTTATAATATTCATTTAATATTTTAATTAATTCCTATTATATCCTTTTTTCTTTATAGGGAGAGCTTGCAAAAGAACATGTCAGCTAAGGTCCTGCAACTATCAGCAATATTACAAGAAGTCACACAAGTGTAAAATGATCTTACGCCTGTAGGTTTTCTATTTTGACTCTCTCTGTCTACAGTATTCCTTTTTCAATTACAACTCAATTTGAAGGTAGAACTTGTTGGACGCAATGACTACAAACTAAAATTTATTTCACTTACTGTTGCAGATACAAACCAATCCTGAAAAACATAAAAAACAACCTTAAACAAATGAAGCAAGATCGCTTTGTGAGTGCACTTTGAAAATATGGCAATTTTTTCTGCAAATTTGTGCTCTTATTGGAGCAGTTGGATGGATCTTAGAAAATGCAGGAAAACAAAAGTGAAGAAGAAGGAAGAAATGAAGAAGAAGAACGAAGCTCGAAGCTGATGAAAAAGAAAGCTAAAAAGGTGGCGTTCGATTAAAGAGAAACAACGCCATTTTGATTAATGAAGAATAGATTGGGCAAGTGAAGAAGAGATGACACGCTGGCGTTTTCAAACCAGCAACTAACAAACTAACAGAATTGCTTCTCATTCCTCGTGTTCTCCTCCTCAACACTCAGCTGCAACTGAAGCCAAAACCAGTTACAGAAGATTCTACCAAATTGCAACAGAATGTTATTAATCAAATTGTAATTTTGTTTTTAATTCCGAAACTTGTAGTTAGAATATAAATAGAGAAGTAGGAAACAAGAACAGTTAAGATTTTTTCCATCAATATCTTTTCTTCTTTGTAATTCTGTGTTCATTGTTCCAAATACAATTCTTGTAGTAAATTTTCATTCAATCAAATCAATTCTAAAATTTTTTCCTAGTTACAAAATTAACATGGTATCAGAGTTATTTTTTGCTGCATCATCATCTTTCCTTGATCTGAATCCAGTTTCTATAATCGATTGTTGTTTTCCTTTTTCTCTTTTTCATAAATCTTTCTCAATTTTCTCTGTAATTCTTAATCCTCTATTCAGATAATAGCTAATATGTTTGTTAATTCTCATCTTCATGATCCTGCAAATCCCTTATATCTGCATCCAAGTGAGCAAAGATCAAGTGTGATAGTCAACATCACCCTTACTGGTACTAACAATTACACCATATGGTCCAAATCCATGCTAATGGCTCTAGGGACCAAGAACAAGATAGGATCATCGATGGTTCTATTACTGCTCCACAAGAAGAAGATCTAATGCATAGCACAAAAAAAAAGATGTAATATGATTATCCTTGTCTGGATAAGGAACTCTGTGGAATCCTCTATTGCCAACAGCATTTTGTGGTTGGATAAAGCTTCTAATGCTTGGAAGGACCTACAAGAAAGGTTCTCACAGCCAAACCAATCCAGAATCTTAGATATGCTTGAGGAGATTGCAAACTTCAGACATGGAGAGTTAACAGTGAATGAGTATTTCACAAATATTAAAATCTTGTGGGATGAATTTAATGGTGTTAAGACCTTTACCTAGCTATGTTTGCAGGCCATAATGCAGGTGTGGCATTACAAACAAAATGAGGGAATACATGGAAAATGAACAGGTTTTTAAGTTCTTGAGAGGTCTGAATGATAAATATAGTGTTGTAAAGTCTCAAATCATGTTATGTGATCCTTTGCCAAATATCAACAGATTCTTTCACTAGTGGTACAACAACAGTCATACTCTTTAAGCCAAGAAGCAAAGATTTTAGTGGCAAGAGGATATAGACCAAGGCAGTTCCAGCAACAAGCAAGATTCAGAGGCAACTATCCAAATGTTGGAACTAAATACTGCACATACTGCAATGGAGATAATCACACAAGTCAGAACTGTTTCAAGAAATTTGGATATCCAGTTGGTTTCAGGCCAAGGAATCCAACTGGTTTCCAATCTCCATCTGGCTTTGGTAGTCAGCAATACACAGTCAACATGACTGTACAAGATCCATTTCTTAATTCTGCTGATGACAACTATGTGACAACTCCTTTACAACAACATTCTCATTTCCAGAATGAGAACTGTGATGTCAATTTCAACAACCTTGATTTGGCCAAAAGTGATGTTTATGAATAGAATCACATTGTTGACTTAAATTCTCAGCAAAAGTTTACTGCTGATTTTTCTGTAGGTTCTAGAATGCAACTCACACCAGCACAGTTTCAGAAATTGATTAATCTAACAGAATCCACTGCATTGAATGACAAAATGAAGGCTGTTACAGTCAATCCACATGTAGTCAACAGTATGTTAGCTGCTCATCTCAATGACAGTCAAGTGGGGCCAAAAAATTGAAACTGAGGAACCAGGTGCAAATTATTCAAACTTGTGGATTTTAGACTCAAGAGCAACTGATCATGTTACTTCCAAATTGAGTCTGTTTACTGCTTACAAAAGGATTAAACCAGTCATAGTCAAGTTGCCAAATGGAAGCACAGTTGAAGCAAATTATTCAGGCAACATAATGTTTTCCAAAGATTTTTTTATGACTGATGTTCTTTACATTCCAGAATTTAATTTCAATCTCATATCAATCATCTTATTAATAAAACAACTGGAATGCACTTTAATCTTGATGGATAATTACTGTCTGATCCAAAGGAAGAATTCCCTGAAGAAGATTGGTTCAGCTGAAATTGTTGGAGGATTATATGTTTTTCAACATGAACCAGACAGTTCATTTTCAAAGTAGTCATGACAGCTTCTGTTTTTAATTTGAGTAGCAGTTACAACAAGCATTTTGATAAAGAAGATATTTAGCATTATAGGCTAGGACATTTGTCTAATAGCAAATTACTTGTATTGAATAAGTTGTTTCCTGATATAAAATGTAATAACACAGTAAAACCCTGTGATACTTGTCACTTTGCTAAACAAAAGAAATTACAGTTTCCAGTTAGTAAATTATTTTCAATTAAACCATTTGAATTGGTTCATATGGACATTTGGGGTCCAATAGCTCAAATCTCTCTTGGAGGTCACAAGTACTTTCTAACTGTGGTAGATGATTTCAGTAGGTATGTCTGGTTGTTTCCAGTTAAAGCCAAGTCAAAAGTCAGCAGATTGGTGCAGTTCTTCATAGCTCATGTGCAAAATCAGTTCCAAGTTAATGTTCAAAAACTTAGAATTGATAATGGACAAGAGTTCAACTTGCACCAATTTTATAATCAACATGGCATTGAACATCAGACATCATGTCCAGAAATCCCTGAGCAGAATGCAACTGTTGAGAGGAAACATCAGCATATCTTGAACATGGCAAGGGCATTCTTATTTCAATCTGGATTACCTAAGAGTTTTTGGCATTATGCAGTGCAACATGCTGCTTATGTAATCAACAGAACTCCTTCACCATCATTAATAATGAGTCTCAATTTCAAAGATTGTATGAAAAACTACTAGATTATAGCTCTTTAAAGGTGTTTGGTTGTTTGTCTTTTGCTTCAACACTGTAGGCACACAGAACCAAGTTGAATCCCAGAGCCAGAAAGTGTGTCTTCCTTGGATTTAAGACTGGAACAAAAGGTTTTATTCTCATAGATCTTCAAACAAGAGAATTCCTAGTCTCAAGGAATGTAATCTTCTATGAACAGTACTTCCCTTTTCAATTCTCTTCCTTTTCAGACCCTTTAACACCATCAGTTACTTCTACTTCTCATAATCAATACTTTGAAGATTCAAACATGACTTCTATTCCCCTATCTTTTTCTAATAACCAAACCCCTACATGTGATCCCAGTCACAAATCCAAAACAGACAAACAAGAAATAGACATCCTCCAACTTATTTAAATGACTGTATTTGTCAACTGTCTACCCAGTCATCTTCCATAGTCTCCACTAAACATCCACTGTCTCATGTCTTGTCATACCAACATGTCTCACCATCTTACAAACACTATATTTGTCAATTAAATATGTTACAGGAACCATAAAGCTACAAAGAAGCTAGTAAACTGGATGTTTGGAATCAAGTTATACAACAAGAATTATAGGCTTTGGAAGCAAATGAAACTTGGGACATTGTTGATTTGCCTCCCAACAAATCTCCAATTGGCTGTAAGTGGGTTTACAAAGTCAAATTGAAGTCTGATGGCAGTCTCGAAAGGTACAAAGCTATCTAAACAGAGTTGTAAAATACGAGAAAATGGTACGAAAGTATATTTAGAATTAATTATTGAGGAAAAAGTGAAAATATTTAAATATTCTAAAAAATGAATTATTAAAGTAACATTTTGAATTAATTATTGAGAAAAAAGTGAAAATATTTAAATATTCTAAAAAATGAATAACATTAGTGATTAGATTTTGGCGGCTGAGGGATAATATGAAATAATAATTTTTATTATCATGATTTTAATCTTCTTTCAATTATTGTATTCATAGTTGTATAGTATAATTTATAATTAAAACAAGTGTATAAAAATATAATATTTATAAAATTAGAAACCAAAATTTAATAAAAAATAAAGAGCATTGAAAAGAGTAACAATGTATAAATGCACATGACAAAAAAACTAGTTTAATAAAAAACATAATTTTGAAATATAAATTAATATTTAATATTCTTAATTAGTAAAATACATAGATTTTGAAATATAAATGAAATATAAATTAATATTTAATATTCTCAATTCTATCGTCAATAAAGGTGGAATTGATGAAATCCTATCTCTTACTATGATGAAATTTATAAATTTCATGAAATTTTTTTTTTTTTTTTTTTTTACAACAGACCATAGACTATGGTTCAATTTCTTCAATGAAAGTCTCTCATCCCAAACCAACTCTTTGAATTTCGTTTTACTCATAATAATAATAGTTATTCTTATAGATGAATAATAATCATAGTATGAATTTACTTCCTCTGTTTTATTTACATATTGCACAACCAATTTTTCTTATAAAATTTTAAAAAATTAGTTAAATTATCATAACTTATTCTAAGTGTATGTCCTACATGTAAGCAGAAACAGAATCTTCAAGATCCCAAGTCTTTCTCTTCTATATCAAATCCTCCTCTTCAGTATCTCCAGAATCTGCAAATAGAAGAAAAGAAATTAGAAACAGATCAATCACAATAATTTGATTGATCTGCATTCACTACACAAATTACAAATTGTACACTATAAATAAGATGTAAACAAATTGATCAAACACACAGAAATAAAAACTAAAAATTCCTTCTTCTTTCTGTTCTTTATACAAGCTAACATGGTATCAGAGCTGGCATTTGGTCAATAAGACCTAAAAAGCAAGCCAATTGCTCATCATATACCTTTACTTACCTGAAATGGCAGAAGAAAATTCTGCTTCATCAACCAAAACCACCGAGACAAGGGAATCAGTTAACCCTGTAAACATGAGTCAGCTGCTGGAATTGTTCCAGAGCATCAACCTCAACAACAAAACCACAGAAACCAATAGCAATCAGAATCTCATCATCTCAACAAAATTAAACGACAAGAATTATGCTCTCTGGTCTAGGCTCATGAGCCTTGCAATCCGGGGCAGAGGGAGGCTCAATCACATCATTGCCCCTCCGCAACCGCAGACTACATCTCACTATCAGCAATGGGTCCAGAATGACTCCATTGTCATCACTTGGCTTGTAGACAATATAGATGCTGAGCTAGTGCATCAATATATAAATTATCCAACAGCTAGGGAGCTATGGCAAGGGATCGAGGCTACTTACAGTAGTGGAGCAGATTCCTTATAGATTTTCGATTTGGTTGTTAGGTCAAACCAGATGAAGCAGGGAGAGCAGTCGTTGGAAAAATACTACAGCCAACTCCAGGCAATCTGGAGAGAAATTGATAGGCGAATGCCTAATCATTTCCAGTGTACAGAAGACATCAAAATCTTTAACAGATTGCAACAAACAAATAGATTGTTTCAATTCCTTGCGGGAGTAAAAGGAATCTTTGATTCAGATCGAAGGGAGCTACTCCGACAAAACCCCCTTCCAACAGTGGAGAACGCCTACGCAGCTCTAAGAAGAGAGACGGCCAGAAGGGAAATCATGTGCAGAGAAGACTCTTCTATACCTTCATCGGGAGAACCCTCAGGCGTAGGGAGTAGTTTTGTGATCCGGTCAGAACTAGCCAAGAAAGGGGCTAGATCATCACTCCGAAGGGACAAATCGCAGTTAAGATGTACTCACTGCGGTGGAAGCAAACACACCAGAGAGGGGTGCTTCCAATTGATTGGGTACCCTGACTGGTGGGACGAGGCCAAGAAGAAAAAGGAAAAGGCTACTGCCGCTACAACACTGGCGGGCAATCGAGAGACTACCAGCGCCAGAGGCAACGTACAGGAAGGAACGGCGGCCATGACAGAAGGGAGCGAGAGAGGAAACGAGACAGACGAAGGAAGGGGTCAGGGTGAGATGAAACCCGAAAGAGGTAAATGGGTAGGGTTTGATGGAAAAACACAATCTGGTCCCTCAAACTCTATCCCACATCCGGAATCACTCTTCAGTTCTGATATTTATGAAAATGACCCGAACAGAATTAAAATTGCTCAATTAAGTCCCCAGAATCACCAAAAGTTATATAATTACCCCATATTTAAAAATAAAAAATGCAAATTGGTATGTGTGGCTTCTGATGACAGTAAAAAAGGGGATAATTGGATACTTGATTGTGGAGCGACTGATACAATGTCGTATGACATTACTGATTTCAAATCTACAATAAAACCCCATAAAACCTGCATTCGAACTGCCAACGGGGGGTACTCATCAGTAAAAGGAGCTGGGACAATTGAAATTAGTCCTACTCTCCAATTGACAAACTGCCTCTTTGTTCCAGATCTATCACACAAACTATTATCAATTAGCCAT
>CANUEY010043162.1:0-10567 GCA_948099555.1 Croton setiger
CCTCCAATTTCCAGCAGTCTTAAGTTTCCCTTGCATACACCAAGAATGCGACATTCAAAAAAATCAACAGCTGTTCTGGGAGGTAATTCGATTATCCTATAGCTTTCATCTTCACTAAATGGATCTATACCTATCACATGACTACGGGACGCGTGGGATGATTCCCAAAACAACATTTCTTTACTCTGGAAGCCGAAGAAACTGAAATAATCAACGATGTAGTAATTAACACGGAAGATTTTCTCTCTCCAACAACCAGAATCAGAATTATAGATCTGGACTTTGAGGTCCTTTGTGAGACAGCTGTCCCCGTAATAAACTCCTTGAATTTGAATCACAGCGTACCTAAAAGTAGCACCGCCGCCATGGCAAATAAATCCGTGGCGACGGCTCCAGCTTTCAACATAGGGAGTAGGACAAGCAGGGACTTGGATCCATCTTTTGGAGAGTGGATTACACAAATAATAAACACACTTGGAGTCAATGACAGCGCAACACAGGACCAAATCTCGGCAAAAGGCTACAGGCTCAGCCACTGCCTGCGGCTCGCAAGGTAAGTAAGAGAAGGAAAATGCCTCAGATCTTAGAATGCTATTCTCTGAAGAAGCCACAGAGAGTCTCTTAATTCCATCTTCGCCTAGATAGTACATCAGGAGAGAAAAGGCATAATTCATTTCAAGGAAGCGGTGAGTGAAATAAGGAGTAGTCATAAGAGCATACCAGTGCTTGGAGACAAGCATGCATTGCTTGGCTGTTTTCCATGGAAGCCGGAGCAGAACTTTAATCAGGAAATCGTCGGGAATATCACTGATGGTAGCACATTCATAGAGATTGCTATTCTTCTTGCTTTTAGGAGACGAAATGCGGGAAACCAGTTCCATTGCAGAATTAGGGATAGTGAAACAATTTATCAGAGTATATATTGAAATCGGAATATGGCGCAATTTTGTTGAACGCAGTATTTATAAATCCGAATGTGGCTCAATTTGGTCCCGAGCTTACTCAATACTACAAAATGATTTTTTTATCTAATTTAGACTTTAAATTTGGCATTTGCCTATTTGTTAAAACGGCTCAATTTTGTCTTTTTCACTATTTTTATTCTTTAGTTTAGTTTTTTTAGTAAAATTTTCATCCCTCTATTCTTTCATGAATTAAATTACTAAAAACTTTTAAATAATTAAAAAAATAACAAATTAACGGGTTTTTATTCTCAAATATCCACTTGCTACTTAATACTTAATTCTTTATAATTATGTAATCTTCACTAAACCAGGTATCCTTTTTTAATTTCAACAAGCCAGGGAAACTGATAATATGCTCCATTTGCCATTCAACATTTCCAGAATCCATGAAATCCCAAACACGAATGGATAAAACATCTTTATAATCGAGATTGCCTTGAATTTCCAGCAGTCTTAAGGTTCCCTTACATACACCAAGTATGCGATCTCTACAGCCCTACTAAACTTTTTTTTTGTTTATCACTCTTAAATATTTTCTTATCTGCATCAAAAAATTTTCTGGACATGTATTGTATAAAAAGCCTACAGGTTGTGAACCCAAGCCCTAAACCCACAAAATATAAGTTTTGACTTTTGAGATTCGCAAAATGGGGCTTCAATTGAAGAAATTGACTCCAAATTTAGTCAAGGGAAAAATGTTTGTGAAAAGTCACTAGAATTCCAAACCAAAGATAAATTGACTCTATCCAACCCGTCGAGCTCAGTTTGGTTTGGGTTTGAAGTATTGTCTAGTTGCGGGTTGAAATAGTTGGGAAAGCTATGTCGCAATATAACTCGACATAACCTGAACCTGACTTCATAAACATGAATTTTAAACGCAAGTTAGGAAATAAATGATATACATGTATTTTTATATTTATTTAGATTTAATTGTTATCATGCTTTTACTATGTAATACAATGAAATTTGGAAAAAAATACATATTTGCATTCCAATTTTTCACTTTCTAATTTTATATCAGAGTTTTTGAGTTCAACTCATTTGAAAAAATTTGCCATGTATCTATAACATAATTGGTTCGATTTGAAAATAATGGAAAAATCGGATTGTTAGGTTGGATTCACAGTCGACCCAACACTATAATAAAAGAGGAATCAATTACTTGCGTTTTGGTTAAAAGTTAATTTGATTAGATTTTTGAAAGAAAATGTGAAAAATAATTTCAGAGCGAGTAAGAGTTTTCGTTTCCTGCTCATTCAACTAGTCGGCAAGAGCATGTTTTGCTCTTAATACAATCTGCTGCGCCAACATGCAGACTCATTACACCCAAGTATTTGGCAACAGATTTTCCACAGTTCACTTTGGCAAAAAAAAAAAAGGTTAGTATTTTTGAGAATGAATAGCGATAGAAGTTCCATCGCATCTCTTGCAACGGATACTGATTTCCTGTGACTGAAGCGTAGCAAATCATGAAACCGTCGCTAGTCTGTTGCAAAGTGCATAGCTAAAAGCTGTTTCTCTTCTACTGTATGTGAGGGACTATTTCACCCTATTCAATTGGTCCATTCCTCTAAAACTAGTTATATGTAATTTCCAATACAATTGTTAGGTATTTCCAATTCCTATACCAACATACAAATTAAATCTCAATTTCCTATGTAAATACATCACTATCACAAGTTTATAATTTGTCCATTTCATCTCTTAGCATTATTAGGTACTTTTTCTCAACTTTGCATTTCCAATTTTTCGACTATTTTATTTTTTAGTTTTAATTACTAAAATAATACCTAAATTTAAAAAATAATAGCAGATAGACCTCACGTAATAAAAAAAAAATTGTGAAATAGACAGATTTGTAATAAATTTACAAAATAACAATTAATCGATTGCTATTCATCTTGTTTTCAGGAGACGAAGAGCAGGAAACAAGGTTCACGACAGAAGTAGGGTGAATTAGAAAAATCAATCTCATTATTTCCAATCTGTTTACAAATGTGGCTTGAATGAATTAGAATAAATCAAATCCGTTTCTGGAGGAAAAAGATTTAGCGCAAATCCTTTCAGTTAATATAAATCTTCTTTCGCGTTCATTGGGAAAAAAAGAAAATCTCATTGTATTTGGGCGCGAAGTTATTATTAACTAGTATTTGGCCAAAATTTGATTTTATTATTATATTTATAATTATAAAATTTGAATTTCAAATCTTTATTTTTAATTCAAAATATTATTAGTTCATAAAACTTTTTTAATTAAATTTATTTTGTTAATGTGACTCACCAAATCTTAGTGAAGATCAAAAAACGAATACAATGATCCGAGAGGGGCAAACCCAAACTATTTTGAAAAAAAAAAAAAGTGAAATACTAAATGAAATATTTTATAAATATTAAATACCAAATGTATTAATTTTATTTTAATTAATAAGTGAATTGCATATATTGAAATAGATTATTTCAATCTAAATAGTTGAAAATATGAATTTTTTTTAATAATTTGATATTAAATGAATTCAAATATGAAAATATGCCAAAAATGATTAACTTGGCAATTTTTCCCAAGTTTATGCTGCTATTTGATGAGAAAGTCGATTTTGTCCTTTGAATAAATTGGCCAAGTTTGAACTTGAGAGCTAAAATGAGTGTCAAATCAAACGGATTATGTGCATCTATTTTCAAGAATATATTCTTTACTCGCTCATGCACTCAAAACTACACTTGAAACAGGCAGAGATTTTCACTAGCCATTGGATCAGATCAAATATGTATTGACAGAATCAAGAATTAGAAGCCTTTCGAACGTGAAATGTCATAAAATTCATTCTATATTCTATACAACTGTGTGTGGAAGTAAAAAAAGTAAATTCTCTCTTAATTTTGCTCATTTATGGTCGAACAAGAAGAAATCAATATTGCGCAACGCATTAGCACACAAGAAGGTGATGAGGGGAAATCACCTCTTCTTCAAAGTGGAAAGCCAATCATATCATATGGACAAAATATATATACAGAGTAATTAATGCCTATACCTCATTCATTAAAGTGGAGCAGAGGAATTGGGTTTCACCATCTCACTCTTGATAACCCTTGTATTATAAGAACCACAAAATCCGCACTTGTGATACAACCAGTGGAAGCGTGCACTGCCCTTCCGGTCACAATCATTACATAATATATCCTGCAGTTATTACAACAAATTAGACCCACTTTCATACCAAGTAATCAGGATTTACAATAAGATTCCAGTATAGCTTGCTTCGAAATTACTTCTACACACAATACAATTGCGCTATATAATATTATACCCGAGTGCATTTTAGTATAGTTTTCAAAATGTATCATTCTGAATAATTTAAAAGGAGTAGTTCATTAGTATGCTGTGTAGTAGTAGTAGTAGCAGATGAAAGTGCATTGCTGGATACTCAAAGATCTGAATTCTAATCTCGATAATCTAAGCCAATTAGTATGCTGCCCAATAAATAATGGAGTAAAATAAAATAAAATTCAGAGGCTGCCTTGAGAAAGGACCCCGAGATGGACATAAATTAGTTTGGCCAACTTTATATTTCAGCTTGTTTTAAAACTCATGAAAAGGCTTGGGCCTTTGAAGAATGAGTCTTTCAAATTATAGAATCAACAGCCAATTCTTATTTAATCCCACTATCACTTTAAGCATTATAAGGACTCGCCTACAAAGCAATCAATGGAAAAGTTCATATAAATATACGGGAAATGTACCTGATAATGGTCCTTATATTCCTCAGGAAGCTCCTCAGCAGACAGCAATGCATCAAGCATGCCAAAATAAACCTGAGTCGGTTAACAATAAAGAACAAAACAAATAAATCATACAATATTATGTATGAATCCAAGCCACTTACTCGAATAAGACAGCATACAAATTGAATCAGCTATTGATTAGACCAATAGACCTTTTTAACATCACATTTATCAACATTATGTCCAATAATATCTTACATACCATTGTTATATCATTATATGTGTTCTTAAAAATTTTACAAATTTCCCAAAAAAAAAAGTAACAGAAGGTTTCCTTACTGCCATATCTCCTAATGATTTGCTGCATATTGGGCAGGTGTAGTGACTGCAAGTGTATGCCTATTGAACAAAATGCGGGGTCAGAAATTTTGATCAATGCATCTAAGTGAGGATAACAAATAACGCAGAAGACATACAGACTAGAAACGTAAGGTTTTGAACACAGAGACCTGAAAGCAAGCTGAGTGCATGTAATGACCACAAGGCAAAGCTCTGACAGTTGCACTTGACGTGAACAAAAAATCACAGCAGATGGGACAGTTCATCTCTAAACCTTTTTCAAGACATTTGTGATTTGCCAACTTAATCCCCAAGCAACAGTTGCATGTCATGCAATGAAAGTAATCAATGCCAAGACCCTTTCCAACACGACATAAATTGCAAAAAGGGCAATGATATACTGTCCTGAAACAGGAATTCACTAATGACAATGTGGTGTTCATTCATAATAAAAGCAAAAATTTTACTAAGCACACACACAAAACCGATTATTTGCCAAGGTTGAACTTTACCTTTCATCATCAAAAAACTTGCATATATTGCAATAATATTTCGCCATCAAAAGTCCATCACATGTAGGTGTTGTACAGATCGGGCCAATAGCCTGGATCTTTAGACATTGCATGCACATCATTTCAGTTGTTGCTTTTCTGCATCGAATCAGCAAAATATCATGCCTTGAGAAGCTTCATTCAAGATATGATATTTAATAAAAATTTCAAACATTACCTATCCATTGTGTGATCGCTCACTTTGTCATGGCAAAATCTGCAAGTAAACAACTTGCCACAGCAAGCAGCACGAATCTTACAATTTCGCTTGTAATGCTCACAACCAAACACCTTTTTGTCCTGATCCCGAAATGAAGGTGAACATTCCAATATGTCATCACCATCAGAAGTTCCACCTGTTGCTGCTTGAGGTAACTTCTGCTGAGCAGCTATCCAGCGACTAAAACAAATCATTTACTTAAATATTAATTTTGGATACAGATCATTGTTAACAATAATAACAATACCAATATTGATAAAAACAAAAACTGCCATCAATGCTTTCAACGAGTTCTTGAAGGGTATAGACCCAATAGGGGTAGAGAAGCATATTTACAGTCACCAGAACTAACCTAGTCAAAAGATTCTGAACAAGATATGATTTTCTCCTTGGATCAAGAGTTGAATCCCTATAAACCTTTCTAATTTCAGATTCAAGTTCATTTTGATTCATGCGGAAAATATCCTTCCATCCAGGCTTAAACATCTGATCACTTTGGTCCAAGCTGTCTTGAAATTCTTTGTCTGCAAGAAGCAAGGGAAAAATAAGTAGAAAACTTATGTTGGGGGAATTGTGCTGGATAATGGAACTGCCAACAATGATGGCCATACAAAACCTACAGAAACTGAACAAACCTTCTCTAGAAATGCTAACTTCTGATGTTTCAGCCTTCAAAAAAGATTCTGCAGGTCCTTTCCAGCATTCATTAAGCCACTCATTGAACATTGTGTTTTTTGTTGCCTGCTTCCAGGCGTCCATCATTTTGTTCTGTTCCTCCTGTGTAAGAGCAGAAGTTACCCAAGGTAACATAGATTGCAGAACTTCAGCACCAGTAGTGCCAATTATGCGGCCAACTATCTTTTCTTGCTCCTGAACTGAAAAATGCTTCCCAAATAATGGCCACAACTCAACTTCTTCTCTCAAAATATGATGATCAAGCGTAACTCTTATAGATTTACACATTCCTTGCAGCTTAGTGGCTAGTTCACTATACTTTGCCACACAATCATCAATATCATAATGGACAACAGAAAGCTCCATATCAGATCTTGCTGAATCCTTCATCATACGGGCTGTTTGCAAGATTTCATGAAATCTGGAAAGCTCAGAAAGAACACAGGAAATATCTTGGAATAATTTTTCCTCCTGCTTATGGTCCAGTGTGTATGAATGAGACACATTATGAAGTGCCTCTTTGGATTCCAAAGCTGGAAAAACAATATCATCCTCAGCATTACTATGAGCCCTGTATAGCCCCCATAACAAACGGAATCTTCCAACAAACTGCTGAAGAATTGTCTCATTACAACCACTGAGCTTTCCAGATTCCACATCCAGATACTCCAAATCTTTGCTTATGGCTTTATGAAACTTAAATATCGTATCAATTGGTCGTACTGCATACCCAATATCAGTGGAGCTACCATCTGCTTCCCAAACAAAAAGACTGGAGTTAAGAGCTGGAGCAGAGGAGCCAAAAGACAAGGAACGCAAAGACTTGGCAGTTGAAAGAGAATTCATCCCGAGATTGTTTTTGTTCATTCCTAAACCTGGTACACAACAAGGACGATCAGCGCAAGATGGTGACTGGGAACTTAGACTCCCTGAGAAATCAGGAACATTGCTATTTTTGCATGATGCTGAACTGTTCCTTTTGACAGGCCTTTTATTGTAATCTTCACAACCTGATATACAGCCATCCTTAGAACAAATTGCAGAACATGATCTCACAATATCTTCTTCAATATCACTGAAATTTTTAGCAGGACAACAACCAATCGCACTCGACAAACATGAACCCTGGTTACGACCCTTGCAAGCCCATCCAGTAAAAAGAGTTATCAAAGCAGCATCCACCAATGGAGCTGAATTAAAATAATTACAAAGTTGAGCGGAGACATATTTACAAGATTTCATTAAATAGAATCAATAACATAAGAAGTAGCTGTAGAGAAGAAAACCTGCTGACTGCATGTTATTAAGATAATTTGTTGCTTCATCATCAGTTAGAAACCCCACCAACCATGGCAAGACACGCTCAATCAATTTCAACGGCATCACACACAAACTTTTGTATAAAAGTTCCTGCTGCTTCTTGAAGGTAAAGTGCTTCCGTGCTAGAGGAAGAACCTAGACATGCAAAGAATTTAGTATATGGTCTTCAAGCATCAAAAGGGGATGTTTGGCACCAGAATTTTCTAGTAATGTTACAACTAGTAGGAGAATATATAGTTTATATTACCAACTTTATTTTCCAAATTCAAGGGAGGAGCAAATTCTTTTTAACTTCCCTGAGCAAACTCTACTATTCCAGTTACCAACTCTTAAGATACTTCATTCTGGCTTAGTAGTACTATTCACTATTCAATAATAACAAATCTACAAATAACTCCAGAGTTTGACAACACCAAACATCCCCTGCTGCATCTATAAAATCATTAAGCAAAGCTCACCTGCACTTCCTCATTATAGAAGTGACTCTGTATGGTTTCTATAATTTGATCAGCTTGGGAGCATAACTTTGCATAAAATTCAGCTGCTGAACTAGATTTTGCACCTGCCCTTTGAATGCTTTCAATCAAGCGCCTAATTTCATTAAATTGACTTTCTTCTTCTGCATGCTCTTCAAAGAAAGAGAACTCTCCATCTACTGCAGAAAATATGACTTCGTCTTCAGCAATACTGTAGCCAAAAAGGACAAATTTTTCAAAATAGGTAATTTAAAGAGAGCTCCATGCAATTATAATCAGCAATGCTGGACTTTTGGCTTGCAGCTTGATCAGATTTAAGAAAGACTGTCATTGAATATTCACTACAGTAACACCACAAACCATCACTGAATCTTCTCCACAATACTCAACAACACCATTGGAGAAGCAAACATTAGAATAAAGAATAAAGGTGGAAAATTAACAGGCATCAATATAATATCTTCATCATGAAACAACAGCACAAGCCATTTTAACAAGGTTAATCAAAGAAGTAAGCTTACATCTAGATATTGGTGATTGGTTATGGTACAATTTTAAGGCAAGATCTACAGTTTGACATGCATAACAAAACATCTCTCAACAACAACAACCACAAGCCTTAGTCCCAAACAAGTTGGGGTTGGCTCATAACAAAGCATATATCATGTACCGAAAAGAAGACAGATCTACATCTACTTAGTGAAAAGAGAAAAGGCTACACTAAGGTAGTCTATAAAATTGAGAAAAGGCTAATCTAAGTATTTCCATGATAGTATGTCAAAAAAAAAAAGTATTTCTATGATAGATGAGGAGAGACATTATCCATTTTCATGAACAACTGAGCAGACCTGTGGAAGATGCAAACTTCAGCAATGAATTGCAACCGATCATCAAAGGCTGATAAATTGGTGAAATCTCCAGAAGCTTGAATCTTTCTAGCTTCCTCAGCGATTTCATTTAATTCCTTTTTAATAGCATTATGCCAAAGCAGTATCTCATTTATTGGGTGTGTTCTCAAAGTATCGGAAGCATCATTACTAGATTCCATGTGTTTTCTTTTCCCAATTCTGTATTGCTCACAAATACATGCACCATTATCCAATTCAGAATTCATTGCACTAGCTGTACAAGCTACACAATATTGATCATGATGATTATCTGTACAGCTTCCAATTTCCCCCACGCCATTTCTTCCTTCTATCCAGGTGAAAATAACCTTCAACAAAATGCATTTAATCAGCAATGAGCATTCAGCAAACTGTAACCAGTAAGAAATAAATTGGTAAATCAAACAAGTCCACTACCTGCTGAAATAGCTTCTCTTCTGGGATTATATTTTTCAAGCACTTGTGCAAATCCTGGCGTTCAACAGGTGAAATAGAAGATGCTAACCATGGCAGGAGTTCCACCATAATGTTCACAGGAATGCTACATAGAAACTGCCAGATTAGAGATGCCTGCTCTTCGAGAGAGAACTTCTCAATAAGCAAGGGAAAGACCTGACATTATAAAAAATATATATATAACAACATGTTTCTGTTTTATTGAACTCAAAATCAACACTCTAGACTTTACCTGCATTTCAGAGTCAATACAATTTTGTTTGCAAATTCATGAATAACGTTGGATAACATGCATAAACATACCCCTGATATCACTATTCCGATGCTTTGCTATATGATAGATGGCATTTTTCCAATTGATAAGTTATAGTTCACAGAAAATATGTCAAAATTGCATCTACTGATAGAACCACTTCTTTAAATAATAAAGAAGCACAAAGGATTATGAGTTGACTACCTAAGCATCAAGCAGATTGCCTGAATCACTATAGTGTGAACACCATACCAAAGGATGATACATCAGTAGTTTCTGACAACAAGGAGTTACTGCTCTCTTTTTCCTTCAACTTGCACTCATAAGTCATAACCCTTGATTTGAATCCAGAAGACCATTGTTGTGGATCATCTCTTTGCAGAATTTGCTATGTCAGGATCCACCTACAGCTAGTCCACCTTCTTTACTATCTTAAGATTAATGAAGTGAATCTAGATCAGAAGAAAAAATAATCCATAAATTTAGCTTGAAATCTATTTTTCTGTTCTATTTTGAGAATATCTGTCCCAAGTAAAAACATGTTTAAGGAAATACAAATTATGAAATCTTATCCTATGCTATACTCATCTCATCCCCCAACACATTATGCAAGCTTAGGTCAGCCTAACATAAGAAGTAAGCTAGACATTCCAGAAGAGAAAATACAAACTATAGAAATATTGGTGGGCGATATAAATCTTTTTT
>CANUEY010043259.1:0-11493 GCA_948099555.1 Croton setiger
TCATATACAACCTAAAAACATAACAAAACAATTGAATGGAAGGACTTACCAAATTTTTGCTTGATTTTCCTTTCTTTTCTTCCTTATTTTCTTTCTTTTCCTTTCTCACTTTGTTTTTCTTTCTTCTCTCACCAAACTAACACTAAACTCACCTTTTCCACCTCTTAAACAAACCTCCAGACGTGATATCCTCAAACCACAGCCAGCAGCTGCTTCCAATTTCATTTAATACCAAATTTGGCCTTAAAGTTAACTTAACCATTAAGTAGATACATATATTTAGCTTTATTTACTTCATCAATTTCCAATTCTCTTTAATTCCAGCCCCCAAATCACTCCAGCACCAGCTTAAAAATTATTTTAGGTGTCAAAATAAATAGTATAACACGTGTATGAAATTTCGTAAAAATCGGAATCCGAAAATTTATCGCGGTTCGGTCGGTGCCCTAAACCGAGTCCGAAGCTCGACGATTTTTGTGGAACTAAAACCGTACGACCTCGTCGTATAATTTTGGTCCCAAAACACTTTAAAACATGTTATTAATAATATGTCAAAATATCAAAATCATTTGACTCAAATTTGACGTGATTTCGGCATTTTCTGATCGCGCAGGTCCGAAAACCCTAATTAGCTCCGTTTGTGTCTTTCGACGGCAAACGAGCCTAAAATATGACTTGTTTCTCTTATTCAAATCATTTATCATCAAATATAATTCATATAATCCATAATCAACTTGTTAATCAAATTATACCATGGTGCATTTTAATGAAAATGCATAAAATGCATGAAATGACGTCGGTTTGACGTAGGGTTTGGTTTGGGGTGTCACATTTCCTGCCATAAAGTGCCTCGTAAGGAGCCATACCAATACTGCTATGAAACTGGTTGTTGTAGGCAAATTCCATCAAACTAATGTAGTCATCCCAAGAACCTTGGAATTCTAACACACAAGCCCGCAACATATCTTCAAGTGTCTGTATAGTCCTTTCAGACTGTCCGTCTGTCTGAGGATGAAAAGCAGTACTGAAGTGTAACTTCGTACCCAAAGCTACCTGTAAACTCTGCCAAAACCTCGAAACTAACCGTGGATCTTTGTCAGATACAATGGATAAAGGTGCTCCCTGTAGTCTGACCACCTCATTCATGTACTCAACAGCCAACTGATCCAAAGAAATGCCCCACCGGATCAGAATAAAATGAGCTGACTTTGTAAGTCGATCGACTATTACCCAAATAGCATCGTGCTTTCGTTGTGTCTTTGGCAAAGTTGTGACAAAATCCATCGTGATTCTCTCCCATTTCCAGACAAGTATAGGTAAAGGCTGTAATTTACCAGCTGGAGCCTGGTGTTCGGCCTTGATCTACTGACAAATCAGACATTTGGCTACAAACTCAGCTACATCTTTCTTCATTCTGGGCCACCAATAATGAGTCTTAACTGACTGATACATCTTGGTCGCACCCGGATGCATCGTATAGACTGTGTTGTGCACCTCATCCAAAATCTCATGTTGTAGCCCGTCCGCATCAGGAACACAAAGTCGGTGGTTCAGCATAAGCACACCGCTATCCAAGGTAAATGAAGTTACCTCGCCTAGCTTAACTCTATCAATTAGGCTCAAAAGCTGCGGATCTTTGGTCTAGTTAATCTGTATCTTCTCTCTCAACAAAGGACTTACTTTCCAAGTTGCTAACAAAACACTATTGGAATCTTCATCCAGGCCTATATTCAATCTCTTCAACTCATTCACAAGTGATAAAGAAGATACCTGTGAATAAGCTGAAGTATCGTCTCCCTTCCGGCTAAGGGCGTCAGCCACAACATTGGCCTTTCCCGGATGATACTCAATGGTACAGTCGTAGTCCTTCAACAACTCGATACACCATCTCTATCTGGAGTTCAATTCTTTCTGTGTCATCAAGTACTTCAGACTCTGGTGATCGGTGAAGATTTGGAAAGTCTCTCCATATAGGTAATGTCTCCAGATTTTCAAAGCAAAAATCACAGCGGCTAGCTCGAGATCATGAACTGGATAGGACTTTTCATGCATTCTCAGTTGCCGTGAAGCATAAGCAATGACATTACCTCGCTGCATCAAAACACAGCCCAATCCCTGAATAGAAGCATCACTATAAATCACAAAAACAGCCCATACCTGAAGGAATAGTTAACACTGGTGTTGTCGTTAACTTCTCCTTCAGCTGATCAAAACTGTACTGACAAGCCTCTAACCAAAAAAAAGGTACATCTTTCCGAAGCAACTTGGTCAAAGGTGCTACTATCTGTTGACGTTCTGGATTTCAGGAATATTTTTCCAAAAAGCAAGTGACAAAACATTTTTAGTTGCGGTGCCGAAACTAGTTGGTCTTAAAAACATTTTAAAGAGTCGCCAACCGATTTCGGGAAAACCAAATTTTAACTTTCAAAAATGACTCCATTTTTATTTTAAAAGGCACTTGTCAAATTATAGAGATTCGGGGTAAGGGGGTTGGGTACGACAGTTTAAGTTACACTTAAACCGCCGCCCGGTAAAAACCGGCCTCTGGTTTGTTTTTCTTTCCAAAATTTAAGTTTTTAAATAAAATGCCGTTGCTGTGATTAAACTAGCGATATTCCTAAATGGCGATTTACGGTCATTTGCGAAAATAAATTCAAACATATGAAAGCAGTAAAAAGCAGAAATTAAAGTGCGGAAAATAAAACATTCAAACCCTAAACTAATTATTCTTTCTTCGATTCGGAGAAAATAATTACAAACCGTCCTAATTTAATTACAATCTACCCAAATATACCCAATTTAAACCTGAAACACCCAAAATAAACAAATTAAAAAAACTATAATGAAAAATTACCAAATGGTCCTAAAAAATTTGGAGAATTACGAAAAAGACCCTAATTTAATGTAAAATTACCATTCAGCCCTAAGCATGCATTTTTGTCTAAACAAACCAAGAAAAATTCAAAACATGCCAAAATAACAATTTGGGATTAATTATACAAAAGTTCAATTTGGTTCCTTAATTTTGTGAAAATTGCAATTTAGTCCCTATATTTTATGAAAATTACGAGTCTGCCCCTATATCAATAAAACAATTTCTGAACACATGAATCTGACTCAACACAGCAATAACTAATGAAAAATCTTAAACTAGAAATGAACAAAGTAAACCAATTCATATGACATTACAAATGAAAAAGAGCATTGTTGAAATCAACAAAACATGAGTTGCAAACAAAGGCAATATATTAGTTGAATCCATACAAGTATTCCACACTTTAAACAGTGAATCAACAGTTATGAGAATTGACAACAATCAAAATAGTAATACAGGACAGTGGATCTAATAAACTAATTCAAAGGAACATAGAAAGATGGAATGAATGTTAAACCAGTGAAGAGAAATTGAAAAACAACCCATAAATAAATCAATTATTCTAATGATTGAAAGAAAAACAAAGGAGCAGAGACTGTTTACGGATATCTGGCATTCAAACACAATTTAAAAGCAATGAATAGAAAATATTCAGATTATTTGAACATGATTAAAGAAATCTGGAACTGATGACATTATGAGGGATTGTCCAGCAATGTTATCCAAGTTTTGGTTATGCAGTAACCAGCTAACAAACAGAATGCAACAAACATTTGGTTACAGGGAACACTTACCAACAGAATGTATACTAAGTCATCAAATATATTTGGCAAATTAAATTCATTTATATTCTTAGAAACAGACTTTCTAAAACAAGCACAGTGATAAACAATATAACTCAGTCTAAGACAATATAGGCAGTCTCAATCAATAATCTGCAATCCTGAATTAAGACTTCATATATAGCTCAGCGGCAAACAATCAACACAGTATTTGAACCCAAAAATTATTCAATAATTTAGGTAACCTAACCATTCTGCAGAAACTTGGCAGAAACAGAAGTACAGTTACAATCATCTTATAAATAGGAACATCATAGCTTCTAAACACATAAAACTGATTCAAATCATTAACCATAAAAACAGATTTACTCGTTATGCTTCTTCACAAATGCAAGAGGTGCAGTTTCATACAGGGATACCCAAACAACATTACATAACATGTTGATCAATTTTTGGGGGATTATGGCAAACAGATGATATTGAAGTGCAAAAGAAAATGGTAAAACAGAACCAGAAATACCACTAATTCATCACCACATATGATCATTAAGAACTTAAAAGCATAAAACAACAAGTGCAGATAATGTTTGATTTCAGAAATAAACATCTAAACACAACTCAGGAACCAAAACGATTCCCAGCATTTTCAAATGAGCAAATAAATCGGAATAACAAAGAGTAGAAATGTAAAACAGATATTTAAATATAACTAGAAAAGTAAATATAGGAATACCTCAAAGCTTTATATTTCTTGAGTTCCAATTGAATAATTCCAGAGAATTACAAGTGAGCAGAAGAAAATTTCCTAATTCTACCCTCAAAATCGATCCCAAAATTTCAAATGTATTTCGAAATTGGAATCAATTATTACAGAAGTAATCAAGAATTGAGAATCCCCCTAAAATCCCCAATTTCTCCAAAATAAACCTTAGAAATCTAACTTACAGAATTTCTTTTCCTTTTCCCGATTCTCTCTATTCTCTAGAATGCTATCTCTGGACCTCCCTCTAATTTCCCCCCTATGCGTTGCTTTTCTTCTTTTTGTACCTTCTTCGTTTGTTTCGGCTTCCTTCAATCCTCATGCTGCCTCCTCCTTCCACGTAGCGTTCTGTTACGCTTTCTCTCTCTTTTCTGTTAGGCCTTTCTTTCTTCTGTTATCGTTTTTATTCTGCCTTTCTTACGTCCATCTTTTACAAGCTTTGCCTTCTTCTTCAATCTTCATCCAGTTTTGTTCTTCAGTTTCCCTTTGTCTTTCGTTTTCCAGTTTCGATGGCTTCTGTCTCAAATCGTTTGTCTACTGCGTCTTCTTATCCTTTCTGATTTCTTTTTTTTTTGTTTTATAATTATGCTAAACGGCGCTGTATACCATTGAAACACGGCGTTTTGTTCAAACATAAATAGGCAGATTTATAATTTTAAATCGAACCAATCAGGTTCGATTCAAAATTATACCTTTATTTTTCTTTCTTTTCTTATTCTTCAACTTTTGACCTCTAATCTTTTATTTCTTCTTCAATTATGTCCTTCCTTCCCTATTTTCTCTTTCAATTTTTCCCATTTCTTTTCTTTTTCTTCAATTAAATCCTTTTCCTATTTTAAATTCATTTTTTTCCTCTTTTCTTCTTTTAATTTTTTTTCTTTTCTTTTTTCTCTCTCTTTTTTTTAATATATATTTTTTTAATATAAAAAGATACTAAAATTAAAACTAAAATAAAATAAATATATTATTATTTTTTGAATATTTCCTTTTTAGATTTTGGAGTCAAAAATCGAGCGTCAACACTATCAAAGAGAGTCCCTCGATAAACCGGCGATAGTAACCGGCCATACCGAGAAAACTCCTGATGTCTGTATTACTCCGCAGTTACGACCAATTTTGTACTACTTCTACTTTTCTGGAATCAACTTCAATACCATCCGCAAATATCACATGCCCCAGAAACATCACGTGATCAAACCAAAATTCACACTTGCTAAACTTGGCATACAGTTGTCTTTCCCGAAGAATCTGCAAAACTATCCTCAGATGTCTCTCATGCTCCAAGGAATTCTCCGAGTAAATCAAGATATCATCGATGAACACAATAACAAACTGATTAAGGAATGGCTGGAATATCTTGTTCATCAATGCCATGAACACAGCTGGAGCGTTCATCAACCGAATGGCATTACTAGAAACTCGTAATGACCATACCGAGTCTGAAAAGCTATCTTCGGAATATCTTTTATAGCTATCTTCAACTGGTGATAGCTTGATCTCAAATCTATCTTGGAGAAAACCTTGGCTCCCTGAAGCTGATCAAACAAGTCATCCACTCTGGGCAATGGATACTTGTTCTTAACTGTCACCTGATTCAACCTGCGTTAGTCTATACGTAGCCTCATGGTTCCATCTTTCTTTTTCACAAATAGCACTGGTGCACCCTAAGGGGATACACTGGTCTGATGAAACCTCTGTCAAGTAATTCCTGTAGTTGCTTCTTCAGCTCCTGTAGCTCTAGTGGTGCCATTCTGTAAGGTGTAACAGAAATGGGAGCCGTACCTGGAACTACCTTTATAGACATGTCAACCTCTCTATCCGGCGGCAAACCTGGCAAATCCTCTAAGAAGACATCCAAAAACTCTCTAACGACTGGGATGTCCTCTACTCTACTGTTCTGCTCTCTCGTGTCGATGACGTGTGCTAAATAGGCCTCACAGCCCCTCTGAATCAAACTGAAAGCTGTCATCGCAGAAATCAAACATCCCGGCAATGCTTGCCGTTCACCACAGAAAATAACCCGTGTCAGCCCTGGTGGCTCAAAAGTGACCTCTTTGGCATAGTAATCGACCTTAACTCGATGTCGTGCCAACCAATCCATACCCAGTATGATGTCAAAATCATGGAAGGGTAGCAAAATCAAATCTGCTGGTAAAGTCTGGTCCCCAATATAGATCTCACAGTTTGGGTACAAGTGTTTAACTCTCACTATCTCCCCCAAAGGTGTATGTACAGTAAGATCATAATCTAGGTGTTTGGGCTCTCTCTGTGTTTGGGTGGACATATGAGATGATATGAATGAATGTGAGGACCCAGGGTCTATCAATGCATAAGCAATAAAATCAGGTTTAATGAAAGAAAGTTTACCGGCAATCACTTTTGGAGCAGCGAGAACCTCGTCCCGCGTCAAAGCATATACCCGAGCTTGAGCTGGAGCCTGTGAAGTCGTGTGCTGAACACTATCTCTGCCAAAACCGGCGTGAGAGGTCTGTCCTCTACTTCTGCTTCTGCTTCTACATAACCCGACCCGGCCCCACTAGCACAGGTGATCTGCACCGAAGCCTTAGATGGTGCTCAGCCCAACTCTCGTCGTTTGGGATATTCATTAAGGAAATTTCCCTGCTCGCTACACATATAACAAGTGCCAGTATAACGTCGGCATTCACCCCAGTGGTGTCTACCACAAAAATTACACTGTGGTCTCGACTGGCTCTGGCCTCCACCTGAGCTGCCCTGGTAAAAGAACCCACCTCTCTGTGACCCAGTCTAAGAACCTCTCTGAAAGCTCTGTGCTCTGCCCCTGAAGCCAGATGGGACAGGTGCTCTCTAAAAAGGACGCCTCCGGGAACCACCCGCGTCCTGAGCTTGAACATCTCTCTCTCTCTTCGGTAGTGAAGGTCTCTCTATCCGAATGGCTGCAGCTCGCAGATTTGTAAAAATCTTTAGATCACCAGGTGTGATCTTCGTCTGGATGTCATATCTCAACCCTTCCTCAAAACGGCGACACTTATCTCTCTCAGTGGCCACCAAAAAGTCTGCATACTGGGACAGCTGAGTGAATCTCTCCTCATAATCTGCCAATGTCATGTCCCTATGTGATATATTGAGGAACTCCATCTGCTTCTGATCTTTGTATACCTCTAGAGTATAATTCTCTTTAAACTCGAACAGAAAGTCATCCCATGTCAACACTAGCGGTCTAACTCTGGAGTTTGGCACTGTCTTCCACCAGCTATAAGCGATACCCTGTAAAAGTGAGACATTGTAATCGTACCTCTCCTCGGGGGTACAGTCCATCATCTCGAATACCCGATCCATGCTCTCTAGCCATAGCTCAGTCTCAGCTGGATCTGTAGTACCATAGAAATCTAGTACACCCAACTTCCGAAGCTCTTTGAATTTTCTCTTTCTTTCAGGAGGTGCGTGAATAGGGTCAGATACATGGGGTTCAAAAGAACCCTTAATAAACAATGCAGGGTCAGCTGAACCCTCTCCCCTCTGTGAATCATGTGCATGCTCCATGATCCTATATAAATGTCATATGTCAAAACAATGCACATGAATGATTTCACATATAATGCAGACAACTAGACCCTGTGGGGCCGTATACCAGCTCTGATACCACAAAATCTTACATCCTCTCTTATACCTTACGTCATAAAACATGTCATATTTTTTTTAACATTTTAATCTCACATTAACCTAAAACATTTCAAACATTCACAGATCATATAACCGAAGCAAAAACTAAACATCAACTATAACATATTACAAACCTATATTTACATATTACTTTGCCTGTTTATTCCAAAACTCTATTAACATATCATAAGACTCATAAATATAAAACATATCATTATGCTATACAAACATAGCATAAAGCAAAATCTATATGCAGCAGATACAGATGTCGTGGTGTGAGGGAGAGAGGCCTAGGCTTCAGCTGTACCGACCTGTGCATAAACCAATGAAGTCTCAGTACTTCACTCAAAAAGCAGACCTGAAAACACGTGGTATGATTTATGTGAGTTGCATACTCAGCAAGTGCTAAATAAAGCAATATCAATAACAAATAAGGCAATTCATTCAAGACATATCAACATTGTACAATATCAGGTCATATATATCATATATATCAAAATCATATCTTAAAATGCATAATGACATGTCATTCATTTTTCTATAGTTATGATTTATCGACCAAGTGTTGCCCCGGGAATTTCACGGCATATCAGTAACCATAGCTGGCCAGCAAACCTATAAGACCGGAATATATCGTCGGTCAAAAAGGGATCCACAGATCAACCTTTAATATGCAGTATACACCAGATCATTCTGCATTATATAGGACCCGTAGGTCTTTCTATAACATATATCACCAGTAGGCCTTTCTATCAAATCATAGAGGAAACCGTAGTTTCTCAAACGTGAAATCTGCAAACACTAGCAACGATAATCAAAACAGCCATATTTAAGTTCTGTGAACATGTACTTGTAAATCATACTTGTCATATCGTCACGCTTCATATAATCATATAACCGGGTTTCATTACCGGTAAACATCAACATATATATCATATAAACCAGATCACATAACTCAACTGGTCGGATTTCAATACCGACTCAGGAACCACAAACATAACGATTCATATATCACATATATCCAATTGACCGGGATTTAGTACCAGTCTAAATAATTTACCCAAAATCATATAATCAGTTCCATACCTCATAGATGACTAGACTTCAATTCTAGTCTATACAGTTCAATGTAACATAATTGGCAATATCACAAAGTTCATATCAAACACATATAAGTAAGTGGTCTTAGCACTTACCTCACTGATGTGAACTCGGGTGGCCCTCGAGTTCCTTACCCCGCACCGTTCGAGAACTTGATGTGCCTATAATGCATAACATAGCAATTATGTTCAAATAACCAAATCAGAAATCCATATATGTTATGATGCATGATTTCATATTTAATCTCTAAGTTATCTCTGTTTAAAATTAAATCCATATATTTCCATAATGAAAATTATTTCATAACATTATAAACATATTTATAAAATCTCAATTTTCCATATAATAATTATAATTAAGAATAATTATAATTATTAAAACCAAATCATGTTTAAATAAACCAAACATATAATAAAAACCAATTTCATACTTAAATTCTTTAACCAAACAATTAAATCTTGATTTTCAGCCTCAAAACGATCTCAAAATAAATTTTTGACATCAAAAACGGATTCAAAACGATCTCAAAATAAATTTTTGCCATCCCACCTGCCTTCCTGCTGAGAAAACCTGACTCTCCAGCCAACTTCCCGACCACCTTACATCCTCCTCCGGTGGCTTTCCGGCCAACTAAGACCACCTTTCTCTTCCTCTACACACCTTTTAGCTAACCATCGGAGCCAAATTCCTAGAAATCCTCTGGATCAAAAGATACAAGTCCTCAAAGTTGGCTCCTCAACACTGCTTAGCCAGAACCAGAATCTGCCTGACTCTCAACCCAACTTCCAGCAACTTTTCCGGCCACCTCCGGTGGTTTTTTTTTGGAAACTAAAACGATCAATCTCTAGACAAACATACCCTCTACAGACCCATACAGCTAAAACTCACATAGGCTTCACCAATTGGAAGTTATAATCCTCTAAAGTTGGTACCCTAAAACTGTCCAAAACCAGAATCTAAGTACCTAGAATTTGTTTCTCTTTCTTCCACGAATTCCAGCCCTTTTCTTTCCAATCTAACACATCTAATCCCTTCCTAAACTACCCAAGAACATGATTAAACAATATATTTGATGATTTCCCAAAGATTTCTCTCTTTTCTTTTTCTTTTTCTTTTTCTTCCTTTCTCTTTCTTTTTTTCTTCCTTTCTTCTTCTCTCTTTCAATTTCGTGTTTTTTCTTTTTTCCACTCAACCAGCCCTCAATAGCCTAACACAGCCTGTTCCACCTCTAGCAATTAGTCTAGCAGCAGCTTAGTCTATTTGCACACAAAAATTTCAAGTTTATCCCTTTTAAACATAACTTACTCCTTAAGGTTTCCTACTTCCTTTTCTTCAAATCTTACAAACCTTAAATCCACCCTATAAAATCATTCCAGCAACCATTTCAAATACATTTTGGGGTCAAAATAATATGTAGAACACGTGTCTGAAATTTCGTAAAAATCAGAATCCGAAATGTGGTCGCGGTTCGGTTGGTGCCCTAAACCTAGTCCGAAACTTGACGATTTTTGTGGAACCAAAACCGTACAAAGTTGTCGCACAATTAGGGTTTTGGCTCGTACGACCGATAAAACGTCGGAAATCCAAAAAATTAAATCAAATGAATTTGGAATTTTATGATTTGATTATTTATATGATCATAAGAGTTTTGGAACCCTAAAACTATGACGATGTCGTACGGTTTTGGTTCCGCAAATATCGTCGAGGTTACGGAGTCAATTTTGACTGCCGATTGAACTACGAATAATTTTTCGATTCTGATTTCGAAGAAACTTTAAACATAAGCTTTTGTTATTATTTTATCATTAAAATCAAAACAAAAATAGGAATTGGAAGTTGTTAACGCTCAATTTTTCTCCAGAAATTTAAAAGAAAAAACACCCAACGATAAAAATATTTTTAGCCCGATAAATCTCCAAATTTCCTAATTCCAAATCAATTCTTGCTTGCTTTGAAAAATACCTCAAGTTTTTCATCCCTCTCTGAATTTTCGGTCTTCCAAAAAAGTTTAATGTGTTTCAATTAATTTTCATTTTAATTTTAGTCTAAATGAGTAAGTGTTTTTATTTTTATTTCATTTTATATAGTTAATTTTTAATTTTTAATTTAAATTTATGATGTTCAAAAGTTAAAAAAAATTTTAAAAGAAAAAGGTTTTATTAGATTTGTTTTAATTTTAATTTGATGCTTTAATTTATTATTATTATTATTATTATTATTATTATTATTATTATTATTATTATTATTATTATTATTATTATTATTATTATTATTATTATTATTATTATTATTATTATTATTATTATTATTATTATTACTATTATTATTATTAT